>JAMXDD010000002.1:10107068-10221935 GCA_024733475.1 Syzygium grande | reverse complement strand
TCGGAACATAGTATGGGCGTACACGATATCAAGTATCTTCTTCCATGTCCATGAGCGTATAGTAGGTTTGGACACAACCAGAAGTTTGACTTCTTTAAGAAAGTAGAATGTACCCATTTGCACCACAATGACTCTTTGTCAATAAAGAGAAGCCAAATGTGCTTTAAAAGCATAGCATTGTTATATTCCACAAGTCTTGGATGCCTAAACCGCCTTCCTCTTTGAGTAGGCAAACAAAGATTCCATGCAACCTTAGCTCCGCCAATTCCAAGGTCGACCTTTCGGAGGAACTGCCGCAGATGGCCTCAATGCTATGCAATAATGCTTTTGGGTAAGGAGAAGATGGTGGCCCAAAGAACTTGGATAGAATGCAATACCGATTTTATAAGTCGTAGTCGACCAAAGAACAAAAAAGAAAGCGCCGACCATGACCGAGCTCGAGCAAAGGATCGAGTCAATCAACACTTTACAGTCCATCTTACGCAATCCTTAGTTGAAATAATAGGTACTCCTAGGTACCGGAATGGTAGTGTACCTCACTGAACCCTAGGCATTGAGTTAATCGGTCCTCAGAGCCCCGGGTCCGCCCCGAGATGAAAATATTGCTTTTTGTCTTGTTCTTGTTTGGGTTTAAGCCGCACCCGTCAGAGAACAAGAGGAGAGAATCCTTTATTATTTCAACTGACTTCATGTGGCCTTCAGAGAAAAGCAATACATCATCCGCGAAGAAGAGGTGTGAAAGCCGGATCTTCTTGCATCGCCAGAACCAATGAAAATCGGGTATATTAGTTTTAACTTTGAGGATGCCCGAAAAATTCTCCATGACCAGAATAAAGAGGTAGGGCGAAAGAGGGTCTCCTTGGCGGATGCCTCTAGAGCTCCCAAAATACCCATGCAATTCCCCATTTATAGAGATCGAGAATTTCGTGTCGAAACACGTGCCATCACCAAATTTTGATAAAGGGTGTGGAAAGTTAAAGGCTATTAGAAATTTTTCTAAGAAGTTCCAATCCACAAAGTCATATGCTTTCCGAAATCCACTTTAATAGCACATTTGGGAAGATAAGGCCGGTGGTGGAAATCCGCAAATAGCTCTTGGGCTATCGTAATGTTGTCGCTTATCCTTCGCCCTTAACAAACACCCATTGGCTAGGGCTAATAAGGATGGAAGTACTCGGCGCAATTCGCCTAGCCAATATCTTGGAGATACACTTGTATAAAGTATTGCAACAAGTAATGGGACGGAATTCCTACATAGCTGAAGCATTTGGGGTTTTGGGGACTAGAGTTAGAATGGTGTTGTTTAATTCTTTAAGCATACATCCTGATTCAAAGAAGTCTCTTACCGCCCCAAGAGTGGAGGGTCCAATGATTTCCCAGCTAGACTTAAAGAAATCGACATTGTAACCATCCGGTCCAGGAGCTTTGCCCTTGGCTAGGGAGAACAGAGTGGACCGGATTTCCTCATCTGAGACCGGGAGGGATAGAGTGTTCCTCTGATTCTCATCAAGGGTCCGCCCAAGGAAGGCACTCGGCTCGCTAACATCAGGCCTAGTAGGAGCAGGGTCACCATTAAGCAAAGACTGGAAGTGATTCACAATATGGACCTTTACCGCACCGGGGTCAAGAACTAGAGACCCATCTTCATTGAGACCGAAAGAAGTCGATTGGTTCCACGCCTTTTGGCAACAAAATGGTGAAAAAGCGCGTGTTTAGATCTCCTTCCTTGAGCCAAACGAACACGGACTTTTGGCCGTAGAAGGACTCCTCCCGCAATCTCAAGGTGGAGAAGGATCGCGTGAGCTCCACTTCTCCTGCCTTGGAGGCTCGATCAAAGGGGTGTAGCTCCAAAGCAGCCTGAACAGTATAAAGTTCTTCTCTAGTCTAGTCGGTTCTTGCAGAGATGTCAGAAAAAGAATTCCTGTTAAGCTGCTTTAGTTTTTGTTTAAGTATTCGCAGTTTACAACAAATGATATACATAGGTGTGCCGGATAACTGTGAATCCCAAGCTTGCTTGACAAGTTCCAAAAAGTTGGGGTGAGATGCCCAAAATTGAAAAACTTGAATGGCTTCTTGAATTGGGTGGTGATAGAAGTTTTACCACCATTGAGAATGATCCGATATCCTGTGAGAGAGGAAGTCAAGCTTCCGAGAACGAGAACCGTAAACCATAAGTTATTAACAAGAACTCGGGTCAATCTTGTGGAGCTTCCGCTTTCTCCATATGAATGAGTCCGGTGTATCTACACCCCACGATCAAGATCCTCCAACCCCACCGATTTAGACACTCCCCAAAATCATCAAAGGCCGGGATCCGTGGAGTACCGCCCCCACTGTCGCTTGGGTCTTTGATTGCATTAAAATCCCCGCAACAATCCAAGGTAATCGCAGGAGGAGAGAGAAACAAGGTTAGCCCATAACGGACGCCGCTTTCACAAAAGAGTGTTCACCATACACAATTGTAAAGAGGCAATGTTTATTCAGAGAAAGGAGTGTAAATTGAACATGGATCAGTTGGTCAGAAGAGGAAAGAAACCTAGTTTCCAAAGACATCGTGGTTTCACCCAAACCAGATCCTACCAAGGGGAGAAAAGTCGAGTTGGATGTCCAACGCCGCCATTACATAAGCCTTGTGAAATCCCAGCAAAAAAAGAGTCTTTAACCTTAGTTTCAATGATACCGATACAAGAAAGTCGGTTAACCCGTATAAAGGTACGAATTTCGGCTTGTCTTAGGGGACCTACAAGTCCCCTTATGTTCCAAATTCCAAAAAACATATGAGTGAAAGGAAAACTATCTCCTAGATCTCCTTGCCCTCCTCTTTTTATCTTTCTTCTTTGAGGAGGAGGGACCGGAAGTTGTACCATGGCAGCTCATACTATGGATAGGCCCCAAGGATGCCTTGGATGGGTCTTCGACAGTATAGGATGCCAGAGCTCGCGACCGTATAGTAGGGGGGGGAAAACTGAATGTTCTCCCAAGATTTGCTCTTCCATGTCACTATTTTCCCCTTCAGCATGTACACTAGAGGAAGGTTCGGAGGAAGTTGGAGAATTAGAGTCAAAGTCCTGTACTTGCTGTTGCATACAACCGAGAGGACCAGACGCAACGGAGGGGAGATCCTTCATATTAGGTCTAACCAAGGGGCTTGGAACATTTAGGATTACCTCCCGTGTCCGTGGTGAAATCGACTTGGTGCCATAGAGGCCACCCACCCGGTTCATTTCCAAAGGAGCTATTTCGATCATCCCAGAACCTGCTGAGCACGAAACAGGGGAGGTGTCCAGCCTTTGCTGGGTTAGGGAGCTTACTGGTCGCTGAAAAAAAGAAGAAGAGCTTGACCCTCTTTGAGGGCTGTTGGAGTTGATCAGATCGTCTTTGGTTGATTGTGGTTTAACAATGGACTCCACAGGGGCGTGAATAGGAGGCGAGGGAGCGTCCCCCCTGGTGTTCGTGGCGGTTCTGGTTGTTTCTGATCAGCAACCAACTTAGACGGCAGATGGCCACCCGACCTACCAGCAAAAGGGGGGGGAGCTTCCATGGCCATATTACGAGTCATATTAGGGGAAGGGGCGTTTGGCGCTGGTCGGAGGCCAGTGTAGAAGTAGAAATGCCTTTCTTCCTCCCGACTGCAGTCCCAAATGGCTCTGGTTGTATGGGGGCGGTTGGCGAGTCGAGTATGTGCTTCAGATTGTTGAGGGGCGCAACCAAAGCCTTTAGATCCCTGTTTGTGGCCAAAAATGCCACATTGAGAGCACACAAGTGGATTCCATTCGTATTCAACGCCTATCATGTTAACTTCGCCATCCCACCTGAATTTGATGGACTCCAGTCGAGGATTGGTGGCTGTAATCTCTACGCATACACGGGCATAAGAGATGCGGGTCAACTGTTCAGTCTGTGCATCCACAAAGAGTGGTTTGCCAATTGCACTAGCAATGCGCCCGATGCCTTCAAGACCAAAGGGAGAAGGGCATGTCCCTTAGTTTGACCCACACCGGATTGAAGCCAGCTTTGTCCTTCTTGAGTACCATTTTAGGATACCACCGAAGAAGACTAAAGTGCAGCTAAAAATGGACACCGGCCCCATATCAAGGATCTTCTTGCGAAAACCTTCATTTGGAACATGGAGAAAATAAAACCCATTCTCATGCAACTTGACATCAACTAATTGGTCGCCCCATGACTTTTTTAAAGCCTCCTCAGTCAGCTTAAAAGGAACTTTCTTCCCTAAGTAATGACCAACTAAGCATTCCATCCACCTCGGGCTCTCTGCAGCAGCAACCTCATCAGTTATGTCAACAATGATCTCGCCATTTTCGACCAAAGGAGGCACATAAGCTAGGCTATAACCTTTTGTCAAGGCCTTAGCCACATTAGCCCAGGATCTGGACACCTGAACACGAGTAGTTTGAGTGCTAGGTCCCAGCTTTTCCTTGTTGACTCGACCTGCTGCACTTGTTCGAAGATCCGCACCAGCAGGAGGACTAGCAACATGAACATGGGCAAAAGTACACCACAAGTGCCATAACTTGTGTACGGAGATCACTTTGGTGCCATAACTTTTTTTTGGATCACTTTGGTGCCAACTTTTTATAAAAACGATCACTTTAGTGCCAATGCTGACATGGCCGCCAGAAATCTGACGTGACTATTTTTTTTTATTAATTTCCAATGCTGACATGGCTCATCGGAACCGACGGGCTCACGGAACTCGACGTGGCACTTGTTTTGGCCGGAATTTTGGCCGGAGTCACTAAAGTGATCTTTTTTCTCTGATTTTGGCACCAAAGTGATCCGCAAAAAAGTTATGGCACCAAAGTGATCTCCGTACACAAGTTATGGCCCCAACAGTGTCCTTTTGCCCATGAACATGTCTAGAAGGGGGGTGTCGGCTTTTAGACATCCCTCTATTGCGACTACGCCTTGCCTTTCCATTGTGACCAACACTAGAACCAGGGTGAAGGCTTTGTCTAGTGAAGCCAACCGACTTTCCTCGAGGACCAGTATGCTGTTCTACCTCTTGGAGTACAGCTTTTGCTTTCCCTTTTGGTGCCACAGCTGCAATGTTTAAGTCGGCAGCATTCCCCACTTGGAGTGCCTCAGTACTAGGGGAAGGGTCAGTCTCCATTACAGGCGGAAGATCACTCAAAATAGACATTCCCTCCATTTGGGCATAAAACCAAGCACCTACCACTCAAACCAAACCCTCCAAACTCCAGAACAGGGCGCGCCACAGGGCCTCCAAAAAAAATGCAACGTCACACCCACATACTCCAATAACAATCAGCAGCAGCAGAAAACCACCAGACCAACCCACCAGAATCGATCAACGCCAGTCTCCCACCACCAGCAATAGATCAGAACAATTTTCGCACCAGAGCAGTAGGCGTAAAACTAGAGAGTCCAATATGCTATGGCTTCAAGTCAAAGATTTCGACCAGTAGGAAGGGAAGTTCAGGAGAGGATGTGAGGAAGAAAGCTACCTTGCAGAAGCCCCAGAATCCACGCCTCAGAACAGCTGGAACGTTCACGCGAGGGAGGAAGAACCAGCGAATCTCTGATCTAAGCATCTAGCTACAGTGCTGAACGAGGGGTTAATTCCTTCGGAAGGGTGCGAGAGGAGTGTCCAGGGGACTCACCCTCCAAATCTCAGTCCAATTGGTCGCTGGGATCAGCCAGAATCAACGGGAAGCCGACGGGTGAATAGTAGCCAGCGGGAATCCTCCAGAGAGCATTTTCACGCTCAATGAACAGTACCAGCGAAAATTCGGTGAAATGAAAAGTCATGCATTTAATAAATTTTAGTTTTTGGTAAATCAAAGAAAACCCTAAAAAAGATTTAAGTAAAATTGCGTGTTAAATAGAAATCATATTAGGATTGTAAATGTGATTTTCTAATTAGCATTGCAGATACTTTCGTTGCTTTGAGGTAAGTCCCTATACTGCAATTTATTTATTGCTTTGCATTATTAAGTGTTATATTATTGGTTGCGCACCCGTATAATCACATCGCATGTTAGTGGATAAGTTTAAAATCAATCTAAGCTGCCTGCAAATATTTTTCAAATAAAAGAGAAAAGGTACCGAAAGAGCATTAGAGTAATCTAGTGTAATCAAATCCCCGAATCCATAATCTCTGGTTCGTAGGAGTAAAGTAATCCTCCCAATATTTTACTTGGGTTTATAATCGTCTCACCAAAAAATAGATTAGTGGCGACTCCTGATTGAAATGATTTGCATGTTAAGAACTTAAACCCTAAGTCGCGAATTAATAGGGTTTGGGAGGGTCTAAGTTAGGTTTAGACTTAATAATCCATTAGCCAAACCCTTAGATGGTGCACCGCGGGAGGTTAGATCGCGACTATAGACAATCACACGAGCACACATTGCATGCGTTACGTGACATTAATCAAACTTTAATCTCTACTCCAAAGCACAAGTCTGGTGCACTCGTCGGCCATGCAAGGAGGAAGATCCTGTCTAGCAAGGTGCGGTGCACCCTCCGGTCTGCCGCAATATATGCCAGAATTCTCATCAGCCTGCATGGGCTTCATAGTCCACTAACCATGGCATCCCGAACAAACTCCCGGGACATCTACGGCATGGTATCTCCTAGGCATCATAGTCCACCGGACACGGCATCCCGCTTTCCCTTCGGCTCTTCGGGGCACTGTCGTCCGTAGACCGATGGGTCAATCATCTCTTAGTCACACATTCACACACACAAATGATGTTTTCATTTATCACATGCATAGCTCACAATGAACTTACTACTTACCATGTACCCCTCGGACTCCATACCAATTCATGAGTATCAGCTTTGCCTCTTCATATCAAGACCATTAATGCCTCATTGGAAAGCTAATTGAGTGTGGTTACTATCTCTAGTAGACAAGAAATTAAGAATCCATCATCTTCTACTAAAAACTCGAGATTTTTTAACAATAGGTAAAATAAGGCAGTTTTAAGCATTTTAAGAAATCAAGACCAATAATATAGTAAATGATCTCGAAAAATTATGAAATTTGAATATGTCATATAAAAGACCTTAAGTGACATTTTTCATGAAGTGTAAAACCCAGATCATTATGTATACCTGAGAATGAGCCACTTGAAATCTAACCAAAACTGGCCCGCTAGAGCAGAATGAATGAACCAAAAGAAATACTCGTTTCGCAGATCAAATCTTCTCAAAATACTTCGAAATTTTTATATGTTGTAGACATGGATTTCTTTAACAACTTTCGTGAAGGAAATGTGTCCAATTTCGAACTGAAAATCGTTATAAAAATTCGAGAAGACAAAAAGGTCACTAATTTTACTGTACTAAACAGATTTAATACGGTAAGGAATAGGGGCTTTATGCAATCCATTTGAACTCAGAAAAATCTTAATTTAAAGTATGTTATAGTCCAAGATTTTCTGAACAACTTTTATGAAGAAAGTTTTCAATATTCATATCACAAAAAGCTATGTAAAAATGGAAAACCATAAAAGTCCCGTAGTGTTCTGGAAAACAAAGCTGAAGTTCAAGAAAACGACTCTCACTTGAAACCCACGAATTCTCATCCATGAAACTCAAAACCAGAAGTCCAAACCAACATGCAACATCCATTTCCAACCTGGTTCAGCAACCTATACCCACAAAACTCATTGCAAAAGGTCTAAACCAACATACTTGGGCAAATACACAATCAAACCATTCTCCCCCACAACATCAAGCCACCAAATTGTCTAGTCCAAGACCCAAACTCAACATACAAACACTAAAATGGTTAGTATGGAGTGAGAGAGCACACTTGCCTTGACGGCAAGTGTGGTGGCACGGCGTGCAGGTCTTGGCTGGGAGAGAAAGCACGGTGCAGTGGGTTTCCAACGCAGATGGTTGCTTTGCCGACGTGAGGAAACGGAATGACGGAGGGAGCGGTGTCATGTGGATAGATGGTTGCCGTAGATGGGTTGAGCAGTTGCTGGTCGGCTAGGTTGGCGGCTGGTGAGCTCTAAGAGCTAGAGAGGAAGAGAGTTGGTAGAAGAGAGGGGGAAATGAGAGAAAGGAAAGAGAGTGGAATGACTGTTCCCCTTCCTTTGCATGCATGGCCATTAGCCGGATGGGGCAATGGAGAAGACAAGTGCCACATGGCACTTCTCCTCCGCCAAGTGGTGGAGGGGAAAGAAGAAAAAGAGAAAAAAAAGAAGAAAAGGGAAGAGAAAGGGAGGCAGTGATGATCCGGTAAGAAGGAAAAGGGGGCAGTGACAGTGGTGTTCCCGACGGCATGGCGGTGGGAAAAGGGAAGAAAAATGAATGTGAGGGCGGAGCGATAGAAAGGTCGGGTCGTGTGATGACACGGCATCGAAAACGGTCAGCGCAGTGGCGATTGGCACCAAGAAATACGGCACACTTCTTCAAAGACGATAATGGTGACGGTTTCCAAATTCTCCGTCGACGAATGCCCTAATCATTTAGGATCCCTTCCTTCCTCTGATCATATAGAGGTTCAGGATGTCACATTAGACCTTTTGTATTTATGTCAACTCAATCCATTCGGCCAATTTAGCCTAGCCGACGCTGACATGGACGCCGACCGGCGCCAACCCTCCGGCAGACGCTGACATGGCAATTTTTAAATATTTTTTTATTTTTCAAAATTTTTATTTTTTATTTTCCTTTTCTTCTTCCCTTGGCCGATCCAGTGATTGACAACTAGCCAAGGGCTAGGGTCGACAAAACTGGTCGCTAGCCACCGGTGAGACTCGCCATTGCCAACACTGGCGAGGGCGAGCCTCGACCTCACCCCCGACAAGGGCCACGGTAGCGACAGCGAGGTTGGCCAAGCAATGGCCATGGTGAGGCCCAGTGTCGCTGGCCCTAGCCCCTGGCTGGTTGCCAGTTGTTGGACCGACCAAGGGAAGAAGAAAAGTAAAAAATAAAAATACAAAAAAATTCAAAAAAATATTTTAAAATATTTTAAAATTACCACATAAGTATCGGCCAGCGTTCATGTAAGCGTCGGTTGACCAAATTAGCCGAATGGACTGAATTGGCACAAATACAAAAGGCTTAAGACTGAATTAGCATAATTGCAATAGCTTTAAGACTATTTTGATAATTTTCCCTTTTGTATATTGATGGGCATTAAATATCATGCACCAAAGTAAGTCCACATCTCACGTATGCATCAACTTAGATAGTAAAGTTGAAGAGATAGCTTTACTTGAGATTATTAAAGATGTGTAAGCACAAAAATTCGAAAAAAAAAGTGATATTGTTATACTTCCAAATGATTCTGTCAATAAGCCCACTTACTAAAATTACTAAATTCTATAGAAAATTACTGAAATTTGAAAAAGTGAGTAGCCAAAACTTGACAGGTGTCGCTGTAGTAATCAACCATATATTCGTACAAAATGGTTTCAAGTTACACAACTACCTCCACAACTCCTCATGCATGGAGTTGGGTGGAACCTATAAATGTTGAAGTGGGCCGTGTCCCATCGTAAACCTAGGACGAGCAAACACTTGGCTTCTGGCGAGGTCTTGCGGCCATGCGATAGGCTAGCGAGGTCGTGCCTCGCCTAGCCACTAGCAAAGGCCGCGAGGTCGCGATCATCCTTGCCAGCAGCCGACAAGCTCGCCAGCCCTAGCCTCCAGCAGGTCGCCGAACCGGCGACCGGCTGGAGAAAGAAGAAATAAAAAAATATATTAAAATTTTTGAAAAATACTAAAATATTATTAAAAGTTATCCACGTCGGTGCCGCGTAAGCCGGCGGCATCCACGTTAGTAAAATCTGGTCAAAATTAGCCGGAAGTACTGAATTGCGCAAAAAATAAAATGTTTAGGATTGAATTGACACGAAAAAAAGGTTTATGACTAAATTGATACCAATGCAAAAGGTTTGAGACTTATCTAACACTTTTTCTGCTATTTTTTCAGAAGCAAATGTCAAGGAAAAAGGGCCAAAAAAAGGACCGACACATGTCAGTATCCCAAAACCCAAGTTGTACATGTACAATTTTGAAGTGCAATAATATTCGCACATAGTTATTACAAGGGCGATGACATTCAAGGCGACTAACTATGCATAACACTAGGGCAATTTGTACACTCAAAATTGCACAATTTCCTTAGTGTAGTTTCGTATTCATGCCCTTGATGCAATTATCAACAATATCATTCCTATAATACCTACAACGTTTTTGCGAATTGCACTACAGATTAATATGCTCAATCACATCAGTTGTTGCGACACTTACATTAGATTTCACGAAATAAAAATTGCAAGTTTCTTTGTGCGTTGTGAACGATGAGGGACTTGAGTTTAACTTGAGCAAGCAAACCAATCCACCAAACGTAATCTTCAAGATGATGATAGATACATACTATACATGAACGGCGGGACTCCTTTCAGTTGTATGATTCAAGGCAAATTTGAGCCTCGCAGTCTTCCAACACTATTTTTCTTAATTTCCTTTTTCTTTTCCTTCTTTTTTCGCAGATATTATCTCTGACAAGTTCTTGCTTTACCGTGACAAAACGCTAGTTGCAGAGGGTCCCACTTGCCAAATAAAAATTGATGAGTTGGCCTTGTGCACGTATCAAACGATGAGTGGACTGATCAATAAATTAACGTGGAGGGATGGGTCTACCTGATATTTTTTCCGCTGCGAGCAATGGTGATCAGACAAATAGGGGCCAATAGGAGTTGGCCAAAGTCAGCACTTGGAGCGCCTGTCGGTGGAACATAATGTGCACGAGGTGGGTGGGAGGCACTTAATGCAAGCGAAAAAAGTCCTATGAAAGATGTCGTGCATGTGTGACCAGAGCACAAGCCTTTGAAGCATATAGCTACATTCCTAAACGCAAGTCTTCGCAAGAAACAAAATTGAATATCAACATCTCAGTGGATCGGTAAATCATTCTTCTCCGATGGATGAGAAAGACATCCGAGCAAACCACGTGCAGTGATGAGCTACAATTTTTCTGCTAGAACTCTTAGAGTTGATCATTTAAAGAAGATATTTGCCCTTTGTTTCACATGGTAATGGTTCAACTCTTTGGAGAGACAAAAAAGCCTTCCAATCACTAATCAAAGTAGATGAGAATTTGAGAATTGAGAAGTAATAAGAAAACTAGGGTTTATTTATTTATTTAGGGTTCCCGTTTCCCGTTTCGGTTCTCAATTCTCTTCTCGTTTCCTGATTTTAGTTCCCCAGTTCTCGGTTATGGTTCTTGGTTCCGGTTCCAGGCCTCGGTTTAGGAACTGAACCAGGGAATTGGAAACTGACGGTTCCTAAAAAGTGGAACCGAGAACTGGAACCTTCGTCCCTAGGACCAAGAACCTAACTGGACCCACCAGTCCAGCTCTTCGGTTCCCAATTCTATCTTAGAACGGTGCTCACCCCCACTATAGAAGACTCATTGTTTGGTCGACATCGATGACAACTAGTCATTGAACTAGGCATTGATACCAATTTTTCATTGGAGAGAGTGTAAAGAAGTAAGGTAACACGAGTGAGAACTCAAATGGATAAGTCGCTCACCACACATAGGTAACTAACATAAAAGATAATAGCAATACTTGCCACCTGTGGGAATCCATCTAAGAAGTAATAGCAAAACGATAAAAATTTCTTCTTCTCAAGCCAAAGGCTCAAATAATTATGAATCAATCAAGTCTTCTTCTATTATTCATCATAGCATGCTTATATAGATGAGCATGGAACAACCTTCTAAGTATGAGTAATTACTAAAGACTCATTGGAAAGACAAAAGACTTATAGGAAAGATATAACAAGATTTACTAGAAAACAACCATAATAAGCACTCTAGAAACTTGAACCACATTTACTATACCTTGAAAATATGAGAAATAAGTTTAGCTGGTTGTGGGTCTCCATGGTTTACTAGTTCCAACGACTGAATTAATGACTTTCGAGAAATGCAAACAAATTCTGGACCCGTCGTAATCGATTAGACTTGGTATTCAACAATAGGCTTGCAAATTGGCAGCTTGTTAGATCATTGTCAGCTTGCCTGCTAGATCGGCAACTCTCTTGTACATTCGACGTCTTCAAGGAATGCTCCAGCATCATCATGCATACAGATGGGAGATCAGACCGAAAGTCGTAAGTCTTATGTACGTAATGAAATTAAGTTTCGGACCTTTTCATTGGTACAATCAACTCTTTTCGGCTATTTCGAAAATGCTTAACCATGTAAGGACGGAGATTTCCGTCTCCCGGTATACCATTGAAAGGGATCGGCACTTCAAATCACGGGAACAAAAACAGAAAAAAAGAAAAGAAAAGGCATTCGTCGCATTTACCTTACGCCCGTAATTGCTGCAAAACTCATTAATGGAAGAGGGGGAAGCAGATCCAGCAGCAAATGAGAGGAGTAAATTTCCTATCTACCAAGTGCTTGAGGGGAGGCCCAACTAACCATGTGAGTAGATGTTGGCTTTTTACTGAAAATCTTTGAAATGTTTGCGAGGTACGATATTTCGGGTTGAAGGTAGGACAAAGTGTATTAATGCATGACTCATTACGAAAATGGATTGGTCTCTCGAGATACATCATCAACACCTCCGGTAAGCGCTAAGCTCGCAATTTTTCTCAAGTGCCAAAGATGAAATTCCATATACTATCACAGTTGTGAACACCCTTTTGAGCATGGCTGGAACATCCGACCTTGCACCTTTTTTTTTGCTATCGCATTCAAGAGCACAAACTCTTGTATTTCGAAAGCTACTCGTTACACTTGAGATGTGATAATAATTCAATTCCTAACCTGGGTTTTAGTGTGCAAATAAGAGAGCTTGTGTCCTATGTATCTCAACAAATAAAAAAAAATTCAAAAAAATGAAAGTCCAATTTATCGATATTATTTGTGTATCAGATATCATATATTTCTTTATCTATGAATCGTTGAATAGCATCGATTTTATTGTAAATCGATATTCCGCGTCTAAATTTTGTAGTTGATTACCCTATGGATATCTCGTCCTTCGATAATATCATTAGATTCGTTTCTTTGAAAATTGCACACATGCAAAAGCAATGATTTTCTGGAGCAAATCAGTATCAACTTGCTGTGCAAACACAATCCTATAATTTGAAAATATTCCAATAATTTCCACGCCCCCTTTTATTCCTCGTTTTTCCTTAGTTTCCTTAGAATCCTAAGCAAACTCTTACAACG
Organism: Syzygium grande; assembly: GCA_024733475.1. NCBI lineage: Eukaryota > Viridiplantae > Streptophyta > Magnoliopsida > Myrtales > Myrtaceae > Syzygium > Syzygium grande. Next base: position 10,208,733 of record JAMXDD010000002.1, on the reverse strand, counting down.
TTTTCCATTACGATATTATTATTATTATTCTTATTATTATTATTATTATTATTATTATTATTTTGGTCAAAACGATAGCCCGTACCGGGACAGCATGACCTTCCACTTTTTCTTTAATGCAATACCTGCACTGAGAACAGAAGAGAAACATTATATAAGGTCCAACGCTACTAGAGCATTGCCTGTGCTGAGACTGAGACTCTAAGAGAGAGAGAGAGGAGTGGTGGTGTCGAAGTGAATCATGGCTTCTAAACCAGGACCACTCACTGATTGGCCATGGAAGCCTCTTGGAAGCATGAAGGTATCAACTCTCTCTCTCTCTCTCTCTCTCTCTCTCTCTCTCTCATACATGCACGCAGAAGAAAAACTTGCGCACTTTGGCAACCGTTTGCGTAGTTACATGGGCTTACAGTCAAGGTTTCTGCAAACAAAGTGCATCAAGATCATGTTCCGATGCTTCGCTACCTCCTCGTTATCAAGAGGCTAAGACTCATTATCATAGTATAGATATCATTAACGATATCATTTTTTCTCCCAAATGTTATTTTTCTTCATTGGCCAGCCCCTATAGATATGTATTTACCCCCATGTCACCTCGTGGGAATACTTTGACCGAGACCCCAGTTGATAAGAATCGAGCCAGTCACGATCACTAACCATATAGATTCTGATCTTGTAGATCCCACGTGAGCCATATGTAGCTCAATCTCATGTATGACTGACAGCCATAATCGTATACGGTTCATGGATTCCGGTCCAGGCAAGAATTTTCACTCGCCTGGTGGCCAAACATGGTGATACATGTGCTCCACGTGGTTGAAAATGTGAGGTAAGAAGAGAAAATAAGTCGTGGTTATCAACAACCATTAACTCAAGTCTATATCGCCCATGCTTATCTGTTGGCTGAGAAAATAGGCAATGTAGCATGCATCTCTAGGATGCTATGATAGATAAGCAATGAGCGATGATTGATATTGCAAGTAGAAAAACTTAAGTTATGGTCTTTAATCTACTGTGAGATTAATAATATGTTCTAGATCACAAAAACATAAATAACAAATAATTATAAATTATTATGGGATTCACTCGTTCAAGGATTTGTGATTCACAACAGGCCGTTACTCTTACTGTGGCCTAAAAATTGTTATACTAGCAAAGCTCTATTACAAGCTATCTGCAAGACATACATTCAAAAGATAGGGCAGCAAAATGTTCTTATAAGGAAACTTTCGTGAAATCGACAAGGCAATTTGCCAGGATCATTCGTTGATATCCCTTTATCGCCAAAGCAGTCGTGTCTCGCTTGTAATTCTTAATCAACGAGGCTTACCAACTGTCCTAAAAAGACGGCTCTTTTCATCGTTTTATCTAGTACGTGGTGCTGGCTCCTTGGGTGGTCTGCAGCACTTACGTCTTCTTCAACAGCAATGGGAGGGAGAGGGACGTGTCCACCTTCCTGATATTTCCGTTTCTGCTATGGAGGATGTTCCACAACCAAATTTGGATAACTCTGTCTCGGTACCGCAACGCCAGAGGGAATGGCAGGATCGTCGACAAGGGCATTGAATTTGAGCAGGTCGACCGAGAAAGAGACTGGTCAGTCCATCCCTCCTCATCATCATCTTCTTTTGTCTCGACGGGGATCAGAAAGATCATGTCCTCATCATCATCTTTTTCTCGACTTTCTTCAACCATAAGAAGGGGATCATAACAAGGGCTTATCAAGTTGATGATATCGGCAGAAAAATGAAAAATGAAAAGGGTCTTAACTTTAATAGATGGATAAAAAAGTTTCGTCTCATCATAAAAAATTTGGTGGCACTTATTCATAAAGGGTTTGTGGCTTTTATTTTTTTTGAAGAAAAGCCCCCAAAAACCCTATATTATGCATACCGTGACACATTTATCATAAACTTTTTTCGTGACATCAAAAATCTCAAGTTTGTACATGTGTGATGTAACAGTCTGGATTTTGACCCATTTTTGGGAATTATAAAACGTGTAATTAAATCGTCAAATAAATTTTATAATGGAATTTCGCCCGAACCGATCACTCTCGGTTCTTATTTTTAAAATTAGAAATTTTGCTAGAATCGCACTTTCGATCGAATTTGGCCGTTATTTATACCCCTGAACTTGGCATTCGATTTTTTTCGAGTTTTCGGGACGAAATAAATTGGACGGTGTCGAAATTATTGTGGCCAGTATCGAGATTGTCAGGAATAGTGAAAAAGTGAATTTTTGACCGGGTACAAATTTGGACTAGTAGACCTCTCTCGGTAAAAATTTAGTTTAGTTAATTTGACCTTTGTCCCTTTTTAAGTGCGAGGTCTATTTTGGGCTGGTAGACCACTTTCGATTTTTAATTTGGGCCATCGGGTCGCGTTAAATATTTGAAATTCAAATATTTGTTTTAATCCCTCTCTCTCTCCCCCCCCCGGAACCGCGCAATTCCCCCCCACAGGACCGTCCCATCTTCTCTCTCCCTCACCTGCTCCCTCTCTCTCCTCTCCCTTCCTTTCTTTTTTTTCTTTTTCTTTTTCCCCCTCTTCTTCTTCTTCTTTTGGACCCCCATTGATCACGCCTCTCTTAAATCCCTCGCCGCCGCCCATCCAGCTCATGCCCAGCCGCTGTCGTTGGGTGTCGCCCTTTGTGCCGACCGCCGCCCATTTGCCCTCTTCCTCCTTATTGGTCTCCCCAAAAACCCCCTGCTACGGTTTTGTACACTTCTTCCTTCCTCCTCAAGCATTAGCCCCAAAGCATAAAGGAGGGAAGAATGTCGATAGTGAGGAAGATGACGATCTTCCCGATTAGTAGATGACCCCGGCATTCAGACATCGCTGCATTAAGGATAAACCTAATGAACGGGTCAAGCTTGAAGAGAGAGAGGAAGCAACCGGAAGGCTCACATGATTCACCTCAATCGATTTATCTCTTTACTCACGTATCAAAATCTCAAGAAGTTCAAGATGATTTGATATACAATGGGCACCTCCTCGCCCAAAGCTCACTGCAATTTATATCACGCATAAATGGAGCACCGTGACGTTGATAATGAACTCCTCGATGATTCATGCATTTCGCAAGTTTGATTTCGTCCCCGCCTTTGAATTGGTATCTCTTGAAGAAGATAAATGACCTTAAACTGAAGGGAAGCATAGCCATTCCCTAAAGCAATACAGTTTATAACGGGAGCATCATTCCCACTCACAAGACCTCGCGAACGTGGGACACCGGTGAGTTGACCCTAAACCCTAATTAGGCTAATTTACATTTCTAGACGGATTTAGGGGTTAATTAGGGTTATTTAGGGGTTAATTTAGGGGTTAAATTGTGAAATTGATTGGGGACTATGATTGTGGTGAATCTGGCGGATTAGTATGTTGAATTGATGGAGGATTAGTGGCCCGAGAGGCGCAATGAATGGGCTGGTCGGTTTGGACTAAATCGGGCCGAGTTCGTGATTGTTTGGATCTAATATGTGGATTATAGTGCGCGCCATATTTTAATTTTGTGGTGGTCAATTAGAATGATATTTGAGGAGTATAGTTGAGCTTCTTGATGACAATTATTGGCCTAGAATTTGTGGTTTAGTGACTGGCCGCGATTGGATTGGATTGGATTTGATTTGGGCAAGGCGCAATAAATTTGAAGTTTAGCCGTGAAATTTCTGGGAAGGATTGCACTGTGTAATTGACTGGCTATTTGAGCCTTGGTTGTGGCTAATTTGATGATGCCATGTCGCGTGTCTAGCGGGACTAGAAATGGATTAGCTTAGCGGGCCTCAAATGTGCGAGTGCTTGTTGGCCCAGTTATGTGAATTTGTGCGTGGATAGTGTGTCAATTTGATGCTATGGCTGATTTAAATTGATTGTCTGATTTGGGCATGTTAATTTATGAATTTGAATATGCGCGGTACAAGTTGAGTATGTTGCATCGTAATTCGCGCATGTGGATGCCCAAGTGTGAACTTTATGGCCATGGGTGCACATCTCAAGCATTGGCACGGCATTTGCATTTATAAGTGTGCCCGAGTGACATGTGCATTGTGATCATCTAAAATGCCCTGATGCGTTTTATGCGGGGTTCAGATAAAATTGAAGTTTGTGAACGTGTGACCATAATAAAACCCTGATGCGTATTACGCGGGGTAGTGAACCCGTCCTGAGGCGTGTTACGCGGGACGATGCCTGGTTTACGGAAGATGATCAACCTCGATGCGTTTCTGGCGGTAACGTGTCATGAGCCCGATCGTTTTACGCGGGCTAGAGATCGATCTCGGTGATAGACCTGATGCGTTTACGCTGGTTGGATCGATCACGTTTAACGCGGTCGGAGGAGAAATTGAGAAATGGCTGAGTGCTAGTGTGCAAGTGTGCGTTAATGCATTGATGAGGCATGAGCATGAGTGCGAAAGCACTAGTATATGCATAACATGCATTGTGACATAGAAATGCACGTGTATGTGCTGTGATTAGATTCTGCCAAGGGCTGTTTTTGTTGATTTGACGCCTAACCCCGGGGGGTCTAGTGAGATTAGATTTAGGCCCGAGGGCCCCGAGTCGATTATGTGCGCATTATGTGTTGTTTAGTACTTGTCAGGAGGTGCATGTTAGCCTAGTTTAGGTTTAGGGAATTACTCGCTGAGATTTATTCTCACGGTTGTTGTAAAACCGACTTTTCAGATCCCCGGCCTTGAGGATGACAGGTGTACTGATGCATTTTTGGGAGAAGCCCCCGGCTAGTTGTAGTGCCTGAGCCTTGAGCCACTTATCTCTTTTTGTCAGTAGTGGCTTTGAACCGTTTTTTATTTTTGGTAGTTGGGCTGTATATGAATATTGTAAATGATTCTCAGTACTAGTACAAGTGATGATTTCTGTGGTTACCCTTGGTTGTCGTTTATCTCGTATGCGGGTGGATTTAATTGCTTCCGCATGTGCTTTGAATCTCTGTCTTGGGTTTGGGTCGGCGACGCGTCCTGGGACGTCGTACACGAATCGACCTTTGCGAGGGATGTGGCGCACTGAGAAGTGCGGAGCGTGACATGTGACACATTTGCCCTTCGTTAAAGTTCTGTCAATGAAAATAGTTAAAAACTACACACATGGGTGCCAAAAAGAAAATTGCATTGGCATGGTGCCCGCGTGATTTGAAGTGAAATAAATTGACATTGTTTTGGTCGAAAAGTCATCTAACAGAACCCTGACAGAGGATAAATGTGTCACATAGGTACACGTTTCAGGCTTTTTATGTTAGAAGAAAAAGTTTAAGGAAAATATGTCATAGTTAGCATAGTTTAGAGTTTTGGATATCACAAAAAAAAGTTTAGAGTAAATGTGTCACAGTAGGCATAATTTTGGATTTTTTTTGGAGCTGTTTCCTTATTTTTTTACAAGTTTACTTTTTTTATCTAAATCTTGCAGCATTTAACTCTCTTTTTTTATTTTTATTTTAAGCACCCAAAACATTCACGATTTATAGATATCAACATGTAGATTCCAGTGTAATTTTAAATGATTTTTGTAAATTTATAGATATTAACATGGCTGTTTCCCTATTTAAATTTTGGTGGGACCGTAAAATATCTTCTTCTTCTTTTTCTTTTTGTAGATTGGTAAATTAAAGGTTGTGGTGGATGTTGAATATAATCAACCACTCATCTATAGGATAAGTTAAAATTTTTCCCATCATTTGACATATGAATTTAGCAGACCAATCATAATATAAGGAGCATAATTAATATCTCGCAATCATATCATCAAACAGCTAATAGCAAGATCCTTTAATTAAGGAACGGAGACGACCGTACACATTAAAAAAAATATTACAGCCTATCCGTGTGTTTTTCTTCAAACAAGCCTTGTTATTTCATGGAATGAACTAATGAAGTAATTGTTAAACATTCCCTTTTTTTCTTTGTTTAATTTGTTAAAATTATTGTATAGGGACGACCAAATACTGTTTAATGGATTGATCTTCTACATTGGGGCAATGACGCTAGCCGGAGCTTCTTGCTTGCCGTTGTGGAGATCAAACGGTGTGATAACCACGATTTTGCTTCATGTCGGGCCGGTGGAGTTCCTCTACTACTGGCTTCACAGGGCGCTTCATCATCACTATCTCTACTCCCGTTATCATTCTCACCATCACTCCTCCATCGTCACCGAGCCTATCACCTGTACTTTGCTCTTCTTCTTCTTCTTCTTCTTCTTCTTCTCCTCTCTCTCTCTCTCTCTCTCTCTCTCTCTAGTTAAATCTGAGCATCTCAATCTCAAAAAGCTCCCTCCCCTTTAGTTAAATATGAGCATCTTAATCTCAAAAAGCATGCACGAAGTGAACGATAGAAAGTAGGCAATGTCCATGTCATGCATTTACTTTAGTGTTGATATGACCTTTTTGGGTGTTTATGATGCTCATGTGATATACATGCAATTGCTTCTTTTCTTGTGAGTATCGGGCATTGTAGTTGATCGTGGACCACGCTCTTGCACGAGCCATGTGATTGAGCAGTTCACCTAGCTTTATATTGTCACAACTGATTCTGCACGCACGAAGATATCAATTTACAAAGAACTCATTCCTAAAGTGAGACCCTCGTACTTTTATAGGTTAGAGATTAATCTTTGCTTTTACATGAAGGGAATGCCATCCCTATAGTACTCTTTGTTCTTGTCCAAGTGGTATGAGGATCTCGGTCACAATGTGCATGTATCCTCGTGGCCTAACCCTAATCTTCAGATCATGATAATGTGCATTTTACGCCATATTCAACCACACCTTAAGATAAACCTCTCTTGCAAATCTTAACTACTCCCTTTTCTCTCTCGTTCTTCTCTTCATCTGCCCATCAACTGACCTTGCTCTCCGACACCTCTTCTCTCTCTTTCTTCTCCTCGGCTACCCACCATCTAACCTTGCTCTCCGCCGCCTTTGGTCACCATTGTCTAAAATTATAATAGGTTTATGACTTCTTTGATAATTTTCCCGATTTGGGATTGAATTGGAGTGTAAGAGGCAAACAAGGTTGACATGTGTTAGCCTCCAACGAGCAGGAACAGGTAATGAGGGCACCAATTGGAGTAGATTTTCATAAGATGGAGTGTAGCAATAGTCACATGTTCTCTCTCTACTTTTACTCGAAATAAAAAAATTATCCCTTCACTTTTTGTGGATGCAAAATCATCCATGTACTTTTTAAAAAGTTACACCATCCGTCTTTCTGATTATCTCTTTTTTTTGCCCACTAATTTGCTAACATTGATCATCAGAAAGCTAAGTTCGCAATCGAAAAAGCGAACGTAAATTAAATGATTGGAGAAAAAAATTCAAAAAAATGCACAAAATAATAGGCAAATAGGAAAATTCAAAACTTTTTAAAAAAATCCTAGCCCCAACGATACTGAGGACACCTTGCCAATGGCCCATGATGCTGCCTTGAGCTCGATCGTCCATGGCTGCAAGATGTCAAAGCTCGAGCACATATGGCCTCAAGCTCAAGACATGGCTGCTGTGGCTTTGCACTTGAAGGTTGAGCGGCCGTGGTCATCGTAAGACTCTGGATCGAGTGGCCATAGCTGCAAGGTTGAAGCTTGAGTGACCACAGCTGCGGATTTGAGGCTACGAGCTAGAGGAGATTAAGCTTGTGCAAGGGTCAACTAGAGGTTTTGAAGTTGAAGAAGTCCTTGACAAGTAAAGAGGATGAAAGCTCCATTGGTTTTAGCCAAAATGTTGCATGGTGATGTGGGGCATTTTGAAAAATGCCAAAAAAAAAAAAATAGTTCACACGTGCACTCCACATTATCTTTCTCTAAAATAGTTCCCGTCGGCAATTTTTAATAGCGCAAAGTCATGTCAGTAGAATCCACCATAGGATCGCCTCAAGGGCGATCGGTAGCACATTTCAATAGTACAAGAACTATTATGAACATAAACAAGAAACAACTAGATGGGGCAATTTCGACTTTCCGGTAATAATAGAGGGACTTACTGGTGATATTATTCCAAATACATTCAAACTTCATAAGATATAAATGATGATAGATGCACCAAATTCTTTTGCCAAAACATTTTCATTAAATGATGCATCAAATTTTGATTGGTAATCTAAATTAGTGCGATCCATCCATTGAATGATCCGACTTGTTCAAACAACCAATCCAAATAACTTCGACACACCCTTTGCTGTAAATGTTTTCAGTAAGAAGTCTTACCATCTTGCATCATAATCAGACCAAACTTGCATTTATCTTCTTCAAGTTCAATTGTGCAGATTAACCAGACGCTAAAATTTCGGTTGGTTTGCAGCTGTGATTCATCCATTTGCAGAGCACGTGGCGTACTTCTTGCTGTTCGCTATACCTCTGTTCACAACGGTGCGGATGGGAACGGCGTCGATCATGTCATTTGCTGGCTACGTGACGTACATCGACCTAATGAACAACATGGGGCACTGCAATTTTGAGCTCATTCTTAAGTGGATCTTCTCATACTTTCCCCCTCTCAAGTACCTCATGTACACCCCCTCGTAAGTCTCTCTCTCTCTCTCCTCTCTCTCTCTCTCTCTCTCTCTCTCAACCACAGTAATCGATTATTGATGAGTCTATTAAGATTGGTTTACAAAATTAGTATACAAATTTATAAGACAGAAACCGTTATTGAGTGTCGAATATGACCTCATTGACAGTCAATCACATCATTTTATACACTAATTTTGCATATCAGTCATTACTCAGATCGTATTATGCAATCCGATATGATCACTTCTCAGAAGTGAACTCGTAACTTAAATTCCCATTGTTTAAATGTTCGATATGTTCACGCTACATACTTCAACAAGCAAGTTTTTGATTTAAAAGTCGATTCTATCATTATGCTACAAGCAAAAGAAATTTACGAACCCAAATGTGTCAAGACACTTATTTTAAGTAACTAATTCAAGAAATATCGTAATTTCCAATGCAATAACTGTTGTCGCAAAGTGGAACATTGATACTTTGAAAATTAAAACATTGTTTTGACGAGTGTGGGGAAGGAAACTTGGGCGTGATCGGGTCTGAATGAATGAATGCTGGGGAACAAAACAACTTTGAGAGGGGCCTGCAATAAATGGGTTTTGGCCTTAGGATCAACGGGAGTTGTCATGGTAGGTTGGCGATTTATGTTTGTGTCTGGTGCAACAGAAAGTCATGTTGCTTTGAAGCACAGAGCGACGTTCTTGGGTTACGTGAATTCTTGTTTTATGGATAGGTGGGGAAGGGGGATCGCAAAAAGGACGAAACGATAGGTGAAGAATTCAATAATCTTGTTATGGAGGGGCCCAAGGAAAAATTTGGGGGTGGGAAAAAGAAATGATCCCACCATCGTCCTTCAGCCCTTACCATTTTTGTTCAGTTCCAAAAGTACTTTCATCATATCCGAAAATTTACAATTTTTTTTGTTAATACCACAAAAAAATCCTAAATCGGTCCATCTGTGATAAATTTTATCACAAACTAATTTTTTCACCGCGAAAAATTTCTAAACTGGTATACTTGTGATAAATTTATCTTCTGCTAGTTTCCATTAAAATTTACCGTCAAATTGCTGAATTGGATGATATGTGGCTATTGACAAGTGCACTAGTTTAGAGTTTTACCCATCTGTTTATCACAGATTTATCAATTTATGATTTTAATGGTATTAATCCAATTTAACGAAGGGTATATTTGTTATTAGTGTACCAATTTTGGATTTTTGGTTGTCAAAAAATTAGTTTTTGGCGTACTAATTTGGGATTTTTCGTGATATTAACTCCTTTTTTTTATCTTCTTGCTTATCACTCATATCAATACCCTAAATGTGGAACCCTTTACAGAATATCAAAATTCGATCAAAAAAATTAAATCAACAAAGAGTCAATAACTTATGCTCTAAACAGCTCCATGAAATCATTTTCTTCAACGATTTTATTCTCATAGCACATTTCTCACCTCTCAATTTTTTTCGTTTAAACTCTCAAGGCCCATCTATATTGACCTTTTCTTATTTACTATATGATAAACTCTTGTGCGCACGCATTTTGACAATTTCATAATTTGAATTACGTTCTTCAACAATTCTATTCTCATGGTATATTTCTCACCTCTCAATTTTTTTTTTGCTTAAACTAGAGTGTCAAGGCCCATCTATATTGAACTTTTCTTATTTACTATATGATAAACTCTTGTGCGTGCACTTTGACAATTTCACAATTCGAATTACTTCGAACTTTCGTAAAATGCAAAAATTTGACCCGTAAGTTTAAATATTGCTTTCTCATAATTTGAATAGCTTTATAATTTTTGGCAGGAGGTACTTTTTGCTTTTACTTTCACTGAAATGAACATGTTTTGTAGGGGGGATTAACTATAAACACCTAGAACTTGTTTGTACTTCGATCCAAATCGTATAAACTGATTGGTGGACTGATCAAGATCGTCGTGTGGCTTCTTGAGACCAATCACATTTGTTGTATAATTGGATCTTATTAAGAAATTGACATAAAATTTTTCACATTGGGATTAGCTCTGTCTTTACGTCAAAAGACTTAATGCGATTAATCTTTTGGCTAGTTGATGATATTATTGCGTCACATCATTCCAATGTTGCAGGTTTCATTCATTACATCACACACAATTCCGGACTAACTACTCCCTGTTCATGCCGTTTTACGACTACATCTACGGAACGATGGACAAGTCCTCCGATAAACTCTACGAGACTTCACTCAAGCGAGGCGTAGAAGTGTCTGATGTCGTGCATTTGACCCACCTTACGACTTCCGGGTCAATCTATCATTTGCGGGTAGGATTCGCCTCTCTTGCATCCCAGCCTGACCGATCATCGAGGTGGTATCTCTGGTTGATTTGGCCTGTGACTCTATGGTCCGTGATGGTTACTTCGCTTTATGGGTGCACTTTTGTGGTTGAGCGGCATCGCTTCGATAAACTCAAATTACAAACTTTGGTCATTCCAAAGTATAGCATTCAAGTAAGATTTTCTTTTATCTATCCGCCCGATTGGTTTTCATTTTATATTACTGAAGTTTTTGTGCTCTTAGTTTGGTCATTTTCTCATTTGTATCAATCATTTCTCTGATCTTCTTTCTAGTACTTCATGCAATGGCAAAAGGAGCTGATCAATGGTCTGATTGAGAAAGCTATCTTGGAGGCAGAGGAAAAGGGGACCAAGGTTTTGTGCTTGGGTCTCTTGAACCAGGCAAGCATCTCGTGACATTATAATTTCCATCTCATGACATTATAATATGAATCATGATAGGTTCATGGTGGACAATTTTGCAAGACAAAGTTTTATGGTCATGTAACTTGCTTAGGATTCAAAATTTTTAATTATTAAATGTGTTAGACTTTACTATAATGTAAACAAAATCATTCTCTAACACTTAAAAGAGGGAGTGGGAGCATCCGGAAGCTTAGCTTATACTCTGCTATAATATTAGGCAACGAGTAGTTTCAAAAGGTTGACATTATATTAAATGATGATGATGATCTCACGAAATTTTGCAAGAAGCGGAAAATAACAAAACAAAACATTATTGAAAGAAGGGACAACTACAGACAAGTCTAAAAACTTATCACAATAATACACTTTTTTCAAGTCCTAAAAATTTCTCTCGTAAATTTAAATTCTAAAACTTGTCAGATTGGTCCATTTTTAGTCCTTTTGTTGGCTCCATTAAGTTTTAGTGGACAGAAAACTACGTGCCATTATTTATTAGCAGCTCACATTAGAATAAAAAATAATACGAAAATCATGTTGCATTTCCGTCCATTTAAAACTAATGGAGTTGAATGCAATGAAATTGTGACTTGCAGGACTTAAATGCACGAAACGAAAGTTTTAGGACTTAAATATACTATCATTACAAGTTTTAGGACTTATGCTGTTATTGCCCAACAAAGCAATATGACCACACTCAAGTACCCCAAAACTTGGTATTTGCAGGGACAGGAGCTGAACGGATGTGGTGGCTTGTATGTGGAGAGACACCCTCAGCTCAGAGTGAGAGTCGTGGATGGGAGTGGATTAGCAGTGGCTGTGGTGGTCAATAGCATTCCCCAAGGAACTGTCCGAGTCCTCTTCAGAGGGAGGGTCACTAAGGTGGCCTATGCCATTGCTTTTGCTTTGTGCCAAAGGGGAATCAAGGTAAATAAAATAATTTGGATGGTAATTCTTATATGCAGCTCCCCCCAAAAATGCTTAAAGTAATTTTCTCATTTTTATAGTAATCGAGGCTGCATCCGGTGAAATTAGAAAGCACATGATACATGTTCGATTCCCATATGAAAGATAGGTTTTGAAAAGATTAAAACCCGGAACCTCCTAATAGGATAATTTTGTGAAACTTTGTAGAATCTGTGCTCACTATTCTAAAATCTTAAACTATTAAATTATGATGTTAACACTTAAATATTTTGATATTATTTCTTAAAAAGGACTTCTTAGTAAAAAAAAAAAAGGAAGAGAATTCATATCCTCACCTAACTGAAAAGATGACACCCCATTCTCAGTAGCAAAGTAAATTCCGCTTGATTCTCAGCAGCAAAGTATTGCTTTCTGATCAGCGAAAGAATATATCTTCAATAGCAAAGTAGATATAGCATGAACATTAGTTACAACACACATGCGAAAAGTTTTCCTAATTTTCGATCGAAACGTGTGATTTTTCCATCTACATGTGAACATTGTCAATTTTCATTACATTGGAGATAGCACGAAACTGGCCACCTTACAACATCTTTGTAAATTCAAGTCCCATAAACAAAAAAAGAGGATAAGAGGGCTGTTATTGGCATCATTTACTTATTGTCTCTCTGATTTGGCTACCAACTACTCTTCTTCAATAATGATATATACCTTCATTTAGGTGGCTACACTGCATGAGCATGAGTACAAGATGCTGAAGAAATCACTCAATCACGAGTGTGACAGCAATCTGCTTCTCTCAAGCGGCCATGCTCCAAAGGTAAATGAATCTTGCCCTAGCTGCAAATGACTTCGAATATCAACATGCATAGACTTTTAAGGATTCAGCGTGTTCGTTTCTGGGTTTTGTTGGGATTCTTAGTGAGAATTGGAAACCCTAATTGCTATTACATCTGTGTATATAATGCCATAAGGACTTATTATCACAACCTGCTGATGAGGGTAACATTCGCGAATGACTGCTAACGATCCGTAAATGTTTAGGTATGGATAGTTGGAGATGACATAACAGAACAAGATCAATTAAAAGCATCAAGAGGGACATTATTCGTACCCTTCACGCAATTCCCTCCAAAAAAGTTGCGCGGCGACTGCTTCTACCACCATACACCGGCCATGGTCACTCCTCCGTCGCTTGAGAATGTGCATTCCTGTGAGGTATGATATGGCCTATAATTGAAATTTCAATTGATCTTTATTTTATTCTGTGGAAGGGAGTGTGCTTCAATAATTTTTGCAGGGAACAAAACGTGTGCTTTTATTACAATTACAAAACCTACCTTACTAATATTCATAGTAAACGCATGGTGTGAAAAGATTGATTCCACCAGGTAGTTAAGACCAGTGACACATGTATCATTGTTAATTTGGCCGAACCACAATCCTTACATCACCATATAGCTCTTTCGATTTGCAGATTCCTTGTGTGGACGAATCTGTATGAATGCAGCAACCTTAGTATAAATCTTCTTCTTACTGTTGACACCTAAATTTTGGGAATTTATTTAGGTACATATTGCATAGGAAAATTAGGGATCGATCTCGGTCCCTAGAAAAAAAATTAATTAGTTAAATTGCATATAGATATTAGAAGCATTTGCATAGGCTCATATAGTTACATTTGCATTGGATCGGTGGTGGTTGGACTCGGTGAACGGCTCTGAACTTAATGAAATTGGACTAAGCCCGCGTTCAAGAAAAATCTTGACCAAGCCCATGAACATTATAAGAGATAAAATTTTCATTGGAAAATATCGAGTTGGAAAATATTGATTTGTCAATCTTGATATTATCACGATTCAAATTGAATGAATTGATATTATCATAAAGATATTACAATATTTTCTTTGAATCAAAATAGGAAGTAATTGCAAGCAAACCCTAAACTTTGCCTATAAATACATTCAATGAGAAATCATGGGGGAGCTCTCAGAATTTTCAGAGCACAATTTTTTAGAGCACACAATTAAGAATCCATGGCCACAATTGAAAGAAAGAGAAGATTGCAGAAATTTTCTTCTCGTTGACTCACGTCTTCACCTTCACTGTCATCATCCATTAACCACTTCAATATCTATCACCCACGAAGAGGCTGCCACTTCCGCACAACAGGACAAGAACCAACCATTGGAGCAACAGGGACACGTTGACGATAAAGACTCCACAATACGAAGAGTACATCCAGAGAAGTCAATCCCTCCGCGGTGGCTGATCGTCTCTCTGGGCGCCTGACTTCCACACCTTCTCTTGTCACGCCACCATCTCACTCTCTCGAGTCACGCGGCCATTGCTCAGCCCCATTCAGTGACAACCAGCATCGCCGACTCCACGGTAACATAGCAAGCCCGACGAGTTCACAACAATTTGCTAACTTTCACAGCCAAACTTTGGTCCGATTTTTACAGGTTTTCTCGTGGCCGAAAAGCTATTTTCCTGGTGCCTACTCCACATCGCTCCTTGGTTAGCTACGAAATCGGTGACCCTCTCACCGTCAAATCCTCCTTGGCCGAGTCACACCACAGGCTACCATTCATCAAGTCCCGCCGTGATCCGCCGAGCACCACCATCGCTGCCGGGTCCACCCGCTGTCGGTCATCCCGATCCGCAATCCCGATCCGCGAGTTCAAATTTGGAATTATCCGCCAATTAGGTAAGATTATCCGAATATTTCTTTTAAATATTTAATTTCCTAGTTTTCGGGTGTTTGAATATTTCGTGAATATTTCGGTGGATAGCTAGATATCTTAGGATGATTTGTGCTATATCCGCAAGATTCGAAAATACCCAAAATTAGGAATCATTCCTAATTTGGCAACGTATCTGGACGACTATCCGACCTTATCCTTAAGGTACGATACGCGGCGATACGGAAAATCATTATCTTATCCATAATCACTTGGATACGATAATAGATTTTATTTGCTTTCCAAATTTAAACAATCAACTTTCTGTCGATATCTATAACCCTATAGATATGGCCGTTAGTTTGATTTCTTTGCCTTATCTGAATTCAATAATCTTGCGAATTCGTGGATTGTTTGAACGTGCTTGTTATCTTTATTTAATTGTTTTCCTTTTAAATAAAGAAAACCAAAAAATATGTTAGTTAGGATTTAAATTAGAAATTTTGCATGCTTAGGGAATCTTAAGTATATCCAAAAGAATAAGATAATTATTTGATTTAAATTGGGATTTAGGGTAGCATATTTCCTAGTTTAAATTAGAGATTGTTTTAATCTTAGTGGATTATTTAGGATATTTAATAATTTCGAATTCTAATAAAAATCCCAAAAAAAGAGTCACTTCAGGATAGATCAAATCATTTTCTGTAGGACAGATTGCATGTTAATTTGAGTAATTTTTAATTCCGAATTTCATTTGGAAATACCAAAAATCAATCATTTGTCCGTCATTAGAATTAGGTCACGTTGTCGCATGACATATAGTTTGCATGTTAGGCTGCATTAATCGCATGTTAATTTTTGCACGTCATTACATATAGGTTAGCTTTCATTTAAATAAGTGAAAATAAAAAAAAACATTGAGTGATCTGCTTGTTAATTAGAAATCATATTAGGATTGTTGATGTGATTTTCTAGCTAACAATGCAGATGCTTACGTTGCTTCGAGGTAAGTAATTCTCCCCAATCTTGCAATTTATTTAATGTTTTGATTATTGGGTGTTACTTTGGTGGTTTGCGCACCCGTATGATCACCTCACATGCTAGTGACTAAGTTAAAATGAATCCAAACTGTCTGCCAAAACATTTTTTTTGAAAAGAAAAGGTACCGAAAGGGCGCTAGACTAGATCTAGCGTAATCAAGTCCCCGAACTTAGAATCTCTGGTTCATAGGAATAAAACATATCTCCCTATGTTTTATTTAGGTTTCTAATCGACCTATCACAAATAGATTAGTGGCGACTCCGAGCATGAAAACTTTTGCACGTTAAGAACTTAAACCCTAAGTTGCGAATTGGTAGGGCTTGGGAGGGCCCGAGTTAGGCTTAGTCCTAATAATCCATTAGCCTGAGAGCAAATTTTAGGTCGCGACAGCTTGGCGACTCAGCTGGGGATTGAGTTAAAACTCTTAGTGGACTTAGGCCAATTTTTTTTCTTTTCAAAAAACATTTTTGCTTGGCAGCAAGGATCCCAGGTACGTCCCTAACATTTTAGGTGTTAAATGTTTTTGCAGAACGGGAGTTATAAGGGGTGGAGTGTTTGTTAACCATTTTCTTGCAGGGAGGTGTTGAGGTCGGATATTTTAATTTTGATATTGAAGCGCTGTTTGCATATGACCTGTTGTGCATGCCTTGCATTTGCACTACACCGCACTCACTACCCATTGCCGGGACCAGGTGGCACAAGCTTAGGATGGTATCGAGACAATGGACACCCCGACCACACCCCGTGGGTATAGGTCGCCCTTCTTGGTCCCGAAAGTTTTTCATGGTGTCATTGAGTTCTCACCACGGTTGCACCCTTTGCAACCCGGTCGGCTCCTTGACTAAGCCGAGTCGGGGAACCCCGGCCTAACCACAACCATGACTGGTTTAGCCCGGTAATCCTCGCGTCTCCACTTTGCAAGCCAGAGTCTAGATAGAAATCGAACCTCACATTTTCATGTGCATGTCTATGTGATTACCATGGTCCTACCGGGTAAAGTAAGTCTTCTGAACTCTCCTTTTTGCAATTTATTTAGTTATTACATTTTTTCGAGTCGGTCCATGATAGGTCTAGGTGGGTTTTAAATTTGAAAGTAATAATTATTGAGTCTTTTTTTTAACAAAAAAAAAAAAGAAGAAGGAAAGCTCTTTTGGAGAATTATTTTCAATCTATGTCTTTATTTTCCTGAATGTGTCATAGGTCATTATTTCCTGAGAAATTTATCATTTTCACAAGTACATAGAGTAATGAAAAATGTCACGAAAAATGGGAATAAAAAGGGACAATTAGACTGAGTCATGGACTGATCGTTTTAAGGATAAATATTTACCGTGCTCTATTTGCAAATCAGGTTATTACGGACCGTCAGCGTTCCCCAATCCGTACTCGCTCAAGAGCAAGAATGACTGACCAAAATGAGCAGACAAGCATTTCCACATTGTCTACACACGCTCAACCGAGCGTAGATTATCTTTTGATGACTCTCCTCCTCGTTGAGTCAAACGATAAGGGAAAAACTGTTGCCATTGGTACTTCCTCGATCGAGAATGGTGCAACTTTAACCGACAAAGCTCGTCCGATCATCACAAATGGGGGCGATGCATCTTCTAAGCCACCAAAGAGTGATGAGGCTGAGCGTATTGATAAGCTTGAAGAAAAATTCCGTCAAATGCAAGGCTTTGATGATCAATTCTCACGAGGTCTTGCTCACATTGTCAAGGTTCAAGTCCCTAAGAAGTTCAAGGCGCCTGAGTTTAATAAGTTCGATGGCCTTTCCGTCCTAAGGTCCATTTACAATACTACACGGCGAGGATGGCGCCGTATGCTGATAATGTGCCACTCATGATCCACACTTTCCAAGATAGCTTAACCGGACCCCCCTTACAATGGTTCGTTTTGAAAAAGATTCATTCGCTCAAGACATGGGAGGATTTGTCTGATGCTTTCATTCATCAATATAAATTCAATATTGACGTGGCCCCGTCACATGAAGACTTGATTCGCACTGAGAAGAAAAAGACTGAGACCTTCAAGGCCTATGCCACTAGGTGGAGAGCTCTAGCTATGCAAATCATTCCCGAGTTAACTGAGAAAGAGATGCTCGATACCTTTATGAAGACTTTACCATTCGAGTTTCGTAATCGAATGTTGGGTTCTAATTTTAATTCTTTAGCTGAGCTGATACCTACGGGAGAACGCATTGAGATCGCTTTGCGCGATGGTTGGGCCACTGAGCAAGCTACCTCTACTAAGAAGTTCACCCTCAAGAAAGATAAGGAATCGGCACCTGAAGTAAATGTAGCTTACTCTCAACAAAGTCGTGATACTGCCCCGACAATGCAATCTGCTGGCAAACAACAAGGTGGACGCCAATTCACTAGTCGGCAACAAGGTACTAAAAGGAACTTCACGCCTCTACCTGGGCCGTTATCCAAAGTTCTGCCTGTTCTTCAAAAGAAAAATTTGCTTTCAAAATTCAAGACCTCTTGGACACAAAGGCATTCTCTTTCAGCACTACTCAACCAAATGTCCAGCGGAACCCTCTACCCAATTATCTTTGGAAGCACGGACGCTGTTATTGAGTAGAGAAATTTCTGTCTTTATACTCCTCTGCGAAGGAGTCTTTCATGCTTTCTAGGATTTCAAGTGTTTTCTAGGATTTCCTGCTTTCTAGGATTTCAATTCATGTTTATGTTTTTATTCGTAGGGCTTTGATTATTTGCATTTCCCTTCCAATAATGTAATTCATTTGACTCTATTCAATGAAATTACAAGTTTATTTGCATTTTGAGGGCATGTTGAAGTATACCAAACTAGCCCGGTGATGATATCCAACCATCAAAAGAAAATATTATCCAAAGAGAAATTCTGAGGGCTGGGCTTTCTCATGCTCTCTCCAAAAAAGACTTTCCAAAAATAAAAAGCATTTCATTGCTTTAAAAAAAAAACCTTTTTCCAAATCATGCATCAAATAAACCCTGTTTGTTCGTCTGACTCATTTACTTCATGTTTCAGAGCATAATACTCTAGCTTGTTATGATGAGAAAATGACACATCCGTTCAACGGTGATGAACCCATTGGTTCAATTGAGAGCTAACAAAGCCTTCGAAGGAAAGTGAGCTTGCAAAGACTTATCTGGGGGCAATGAATCATAACTTGATTTGGTGTGGTGCTATATCTATAAAGCTAGAAAAGGAGATGACAAATTGGGGGCATGACAAACTCCTGTAGCGGCCATTGAGATAATTCCTTAGATAATTGAAATTTACTAAGTCTCATTTTGCGTTACATAGAATCCTATTCATGCACGTTCTCTTGTGCAGGGGCAGAAGCAATGATGGAGCATTCATGTGTCCATTCCTTCTAAATAGGGGCAATCAAAGGGCTCCCATTCCAAAAAATATCTCTCTGTGTTGATGTTCTCATACCTTTTGCAGGGACCATTTATTTTGAATGCTCAATGCCATATTTTCCATGCTTATGATGAGATTTTTGAGTATGATAAATATGATCGGAAGTTGCAAACTTTTTTGTGCTTAAAGTCGATAAGCTTGTGAAATGATCACATCTTTCAAGAAAAAGAAAAAATTTTGCGTGATTTTTTTACTTGTTTGACTCACCAATTTCATGTGGAAATTTGTCAAGATGGACAATTCAATAAATGATGTGGAATGATTGAGTATGCTAAATGAGATGTTTCAGGATGATGAAAGGCAAATCCTATCCTATACACAGTCCACTGTTCATACACTTGTGAGATAAGTGAAAAATTTCATGTCCACAAGGTATAGGGTTATCTCGCGAAAGGTACAACTACCGAAATGACGAGAGGCAATTCACTTCTCTATCCTAAACAATAAAGGTTATCCATTGTTTCGCCACTTTCAGCCCAAACACTTGGAGAAGTTTTTTTCAAATTACCCCTGTCAAGAATCACCCCACATCGGGGGTAAATTGGAGGTAAGTCGACATCGTAAGGTGAGAAAAATGGATAGAAATTTTCTTACTCACACTTGCATCAATCTTCAAGTGTTGCTATTGCAAATGAACTCAAATATTAATTCAAGTGCCTTAGAATGATGAAGAGCGGTTCTTTCTCTATCATACACACTTTATCCATTGCTTAGCCCACTTGAGCCTGCAATTTCATTTCATAAAAACCCAGTTGGTGATCATCCCCCACACTGGGGCAAGGTAAAAGCCATCACTGTCCATGCAGCATATCCGGAGCGCCAATAGAAGACGAAGACCCTGAGAGTCCAAATGTTAGTCATTCGGTCAAAATAAGCCAAAGTGTGGTTGGCCAATGTATGCATTGTAGATAGTGTGTGTCAAAAGTAAAAGAAAAAAATGAAAGCTAGGGGGCATAAAAAAGCAGTGTGCCTGGTAAGAGCAAGGTCATGCCCATGAAAAAAGAAAAGTCGAAAAAAAAGAGGAAAGAACTTTAAAGAAAAAATGTCAAGATATGACATGTCAAAGTCATGAATCCCAGTGGAGTTGTGGTCTTACAAGTCTCAAAGGAATCAAGTGGCGAACTCAAGACGATAGTACATCTGTCAAGAGAAGACAATTCTTCAAGGCGAAGAAGAAAACTGGTGATTATGCCTAGATGATCATCAACTCTCACCCTTTTGCACATTTTTTAGCTTGATATATACTTTCGTTTCTTGAACCGTGAACCTAGCCTACATTACGTCCCTTGCAAAGTCTCTTCGGATTAGGGTACTTGAATTAATGTAGAGTTTCAGATGTTTATAAGCTTAGCTCGAAGAAGTGCGAGCAAGTCTATTTCTATCTCATTTTGCAGGGTTCTTGACTTGTAAACCTAGAGATGATTATGGAGTATTTTCTTTCAATAGCCTCGACTCGAAGAGTCCCCTTTGTTAAGCCATTGACCAAACCGACACTACGGTCCTGATAAAGACCTCTTAGATTGGTAAGGTTGTACTGCTTGCGAGAATACTCGGATCCTTATTGACATGATGATGGTGAGATGGAGTGATTCTCATAAAATAGTCCCTTCTAAATGAGAGTGAGCTAAAGCCCTTTCTAACTGAAAGTCTCTCATTTAGCATTCTTAACAAATCCACGTTACAAGTGAAAATTGTCTTAATTGATGATTCTCCCCAGTGGAAATTTGGTGATGCAAATATGGTAAAACCATCATGCTTAAACCTCAATTGAATTGATGAACTCTGAAATGTGAGTTCTAGAATAGCGAGATTGCTAATCTTCTTGAATGAATGCATATGTGTTTTACTCTAATCATGTCTGACAGGTAATGTTTCCTCAAAAACTAAAGAGTTCTTGACGCTACAGTTGTTTTTTGAAGCTTCGTGTTCGTCTAAATATTTTTGAATATTCAATTACCTGATTGTAGTTTCAGGTATCATTTTCGAAAATCCGAAGGGAATTTTCGATCCTATTAATCATATCTGATTGCAGTTTCAGATATTTTTCTCGAAGATCCGAAGGGAATCATCGAGCCCATTCAAATATCTTATCGAAGTTTCAGGTATCATTTCCGAAAATCCAAAGGGAATTTTCGATTCTATTAATTATATCTGATTGCAGTTTCAGATATCTTTCTCGAAGATCCGAAGGGAATTTTCGAGCATATTCATATTTGACTGCAGTTTCAATTTCAAGTTTCTTTCTCAAAGATCCGAAGGGAATTTGTGAGGCCATTCAAATACTTGATTGGAGTTTCAGGAATTTTTCTTGAAAGTCCAAAGGAATTATTCGATACCTTTTATCGAAAATTCAAGGAATTTTCGAGCCCATCTCATCTCAAGCATCTTCTCCGAAAATCAAGGGAAATTTTCAAGATTATTTCAGGTCTTATTTCAAAAATCCGAAGGGAATTTTCGAGCTTTCAAATACTATTGGGAATTCCAGATACTTGGCGAGTTTCCAAAGCTGTTCCATACCCCAATTTTGCTTTCCCAAATATTCAGGTAAGTAAATGCAGGTATGTTTTCTATTTTTGCATTTGCATTTTCAGATCACATTAGAAAACGGGTATGGGCTCACTGAGATCCCATTTACTCGACAAAAAGACTAATTTTTCTCATTGTATTTGCATAGTCAAAATTTAGGTATCATTTTGTCTTTGAATGCAACCTCTTCGAGCTCACTTTCAAAGAGGGGCAGCTGTTGACACCTAAATTTTGGGAATTTATTTAGGTACATATTGCATAGGAAAATTAGGGATCGATCTCGGTCCCTAGAAAAAAAATTAATTAGTTAAATTGCATATAGATATTAGAAGCATTTGCATAGGCTCATATAGTTACATTTGCATTGGATCGGTGGTGGTTGGACTCGAGTGAACGGCTCTGAACTTAATGAAATTGGACTAAGCCCGCGTTCAAGAAAAATCTTGACCAAGCCCATGAACATTATAAGAGATAAAATTTTCATTGGAAAATATCGAGTTGGAAAATATTGATTTGTCAATCTTGATATTATCACGATTCAAATTGAATGAATTGATATTATCATAAAGATATTACAATATTTTCTTTGAATCAAAATAGGAAGTAATTGCAAGCAAAACCCTAAACTTTGCCTATAAATACATTCAATGAGAAATCATGGGGGAGCTCTCAGAATTTTCAGAGCACAATTTTTTAGAGCACACAATTAAGAATCCATGGCCACAATTGAAAGAAAGAGAAGATTGCAGAAATTTTCTTCTCGTTGACTCACGCCTTCACCTTCACTGTCATCATCCATTAACCACTTCAATATCTATCACCCACGAAGAGGCTGCCACTTCCGCACAACAGGACAAGAACCAACCATTGGAGCAACAGGGACACGTTGACGATAAAGACTCCACAATACGAAGAGTACATCCAGAGAAGTCAATCCCTCCGCGGTGGCTGATCGTCTCCAAGGCGCTTTAGACTTCCACACCTTCTCTTGTCACGCCACCATCTCACTCTCTCGAGTCACGCAAAATTGCTCAGCCCCATTCAGTGACAACCAGCATCGTCGACTCCACGACTGACGACATAGCAAGCCCGACGAGTTCACAACAATTTGCTAACTTTCACAGCCAAACTTTGGTCCGATTTTTACAGGTTTTCTCGTAGCCGAAAAGCTATTTTCCTGGTGCCTACTCCACATCGCTCCTTGGTTAGCTACGAAATCGGTGACCCTCTCACCGTCAAATCCTCCTTGGCCGAGTCACACCACAGGCTACCATTCATCAAGTCCCGCCGTGATCCGCCGAGCACCACCATCGCCGTCGGTCCACCCGCTGTCGGTCATCCCGATCCGCAATCCCGATCCGCGAGTTCAAATTTGGAATTATCCGCCAATTAGGTAAGATTATCCGAATATTTCTTTTAAATATTTAATTTCCTAGTTTTCGGGTGTTTGAATATTTCGTGAATATTTCGGTGGATAGCTAGATATCTTAGGATGATTTGTGCTATATCCGCAAGATTCGAAAATACCCAAAATTAGGAATCATTCCTAATTTGGCAACGTATCTGGACGACTATCCGACCTTATCCCTAAGGTACGATACGCGGCGATACGGAAAATCATTATCTTATCCATAATCACTTGGATACGATAATAGATTTTATTTGCTTTCCAAATTTAAACAATCAACTTTCTGTCGATATCTATAACCCTATAGATATGGCCGTTAGTTTGATTTCTTTGCCTTATCTGAATTCGAATAATCTTGCGAATTGCGTGGATTGTTTGAACGTGCTTGTTATCTTTGTTTAATTGTTTTCCTTTTTAAATAAAGAAAACCAAAAAATATGTTAGTTAGGATTTAAATTAGAAATTTTGCATGCTTAGGGAATCTTAAGTATATCCAAAAGAATAAGATAATTATTTGATTTAAATTGGGATTTAGGGTAGCATATTTCCTAGTTTAAATTAGAGATTGTTTTAATCTTAGTGGATTATTTAGGATATTTAATAATTTCGAATTCTAATAAAAATCCCAAAAAAAGAGTCACTTCAGGATAGATCAAATCATTTTCTGTAGGACAGATTGCATGTTAATTTGAGTAATTTTTAATTCCGAATTTCATTTGGAAATACCAAAAATCAATCATTTGTCCGTCATTAGAATTAGGTCACGTTGTCGCATGACATATAGTTTGCATGTTAGGCTGCATTAATCGCATGTTAATTTTTGCACGTCATTACATATAGGTTAGCTTTCATTTAAATAAGTGAAAATAAAAAAAAAAAACATTGAGTGATCTGCTTGTTAATTAGAAATCATATTAGGATTGTTGATGTGATTTTCTAGCTAACAATGCAGATGCTTACGCTTCGAGGGTAAGTAATTCTCCCCAATCTTGCAATTTATTTAATGTTTTGATTATTGGGTGTTACTTTGGTGGTTTGCGCACCCGTATGATCACCTCACATGCTAGTGACTAAGTTAAAATGAATCCAAACTGTCTGCCAAAACATTTTTTTTGAAAAGAAAAGGTACCGAAAGGGCGCTAGACTAGATCTAGCGTAATCAAGTCCCCGAACTTAGAATCTCTGGTTCATAGGAATAAAACATATCTCCCTATGTTTTATTTAGGTTTCTAATCGACCTATCACAAATAGATTAGTGGCGACTCCGAGCATGAAAACTTTTGCACGTTAAGAACTTAAACCCTAAGTTGCGAATTGGTAGGGCTTGGGAGGGCCCGAGTTAGGCTTAGTCCTAATAATCCATTAGCCTGAGAGCAAATTTTAGGTCGCGACACTTACTCTCGTTGTAATACTGCAGAACTGGTTGCCACGAAGATTGATGAGCGCATGGCATGTCGCGGGGATTCTACACGCAGCGGAAGGGTGGGAGGAACATGAGTGCGGCTACACGATCACCGACATCAACAAAGCATGGCAAGCAAGTCTACAGCATGGCTTTCAACCTCTTGGCATCCCTGCTCATGTTCCCAGAAGCTGAGTTAGATTTATTTCGATTCACATAAAGCATGGACATATCTGTGATACCATGCAACGCACAATACAATACCCTCTGGGATGACTTACGTAAAATTATGCCTCACGCTCTATTTATGAGGTTTTCGTTTTGGATAGGATCTGTTTAACATGATCCATTTGCTATATTCACCGCCAGAAGTTATGTGTTTTACGTTCTTACCAAGTTACAGTAAAACATCTGTATCGTATAGCAATGAAATTCCTTAAGAGTTTGGTAAATTTTCGTTACTGGATGTAGCTTTCATAAAATCAGTTTTCTAGTATATTTTGAATGAAAGTTACCAATTTCTTAAGAAACGTGCTCGAAGTAAATTTCTAACTCTGTACTTACTCGATCCATCTTTCTAATAAGAGTCCTTAGAAGTTGTCCCACCAGCACAGAATTGCCCCTCTTTGTGGTACGGGCAAACGCTAAATAAATAAATAATTACACATTTCCTTTAACCACTGTTCAAGTTCATTTTCAGCATCTCCCTTTGTAAAGAGAAGGCAATTTGTGCGGTAGAAGTTCAAGATGGTTTCTCTATTTGGTTCTCCCACTATTAGCATATTCACACCTTTCATATGCTTTCAATGTGCTCTCCTTTTTTTTTTGGTGTAAAATGTAAATAGTATATAACAGATAATATACAGCAGCTTAGGAGCATACCCCGACATTACAACTAGTACTAATAATTCGAGAAATGGAGGTAGGAAGTCTCCATAAAGTAGCTAAAACAAAGTTAGCTTGCGAAGGTTTGATTTTTTTGGTATAGCGAAGCTCTACCTCTTACATTTTTTCGCACCTTCGCCAAAATAATATAAATATCAGTCGAATTGTTTTGAAACCGCCTATGGTTGCGCTCCATCCAAGTGTAATATACAGTCACTAGGAAAGATACTTTGAGGAGTTTCGCTGCCAAATCTTTGCCTCTTATTGCTCTAACCATCCATTGAAGCTCCTCATTCCAACTCCATACATTACGCCTAATCTCATGTTGCGCAAGAATATTGCGTCAAATGCTACCTGTCCATTCGCATTGAAAGAAAAGGTAAGTCCTATTCTTTATATTTGCCCTACATAAGGTACATTGGACATCGACTGAGGTCATCCACCGTGATATGATCTCTGCTATCGGAAGCCTATCTTTACATACTAGCCAACCAATAACATTATGTTTGCTAATGCCGCTACTCCTATTTTGTTCTCCCTCTATTAGTTTATCTCCATTCAAGATATTGTGTAAAGTAGAAAGTACGAGCAAGTATTCATTGGCGTCAATTATATTATCAAACTGAGCCAATTACATGTCACAACCTTTCCGGAGGTGAACCACCAAGGAAAAATCAATGGATTGCTAAGCATGGAGCTTAGCACAGGCTCTCCCAAACCCTATCAATCGAAACTTGGTACTCGATTCAATCAGGCAATTTATCTTACCTATCTTACCTTTTGGAGCAACCACTAATCAATTACGGGTCGATTAGACACCCAAGTAAAATGTGAGAATATATTTTACTTATGCTAAACAGAAATTTAATGGATTCGGGAACTTAGTTATGATAGATTAATCTAACATATTTTTGGTATATTTTCTCTTTATTTCAAAAATGTTTTGCGTGCATTATTTATCAATTTTCATAGTACACCACTAACATGTGAGGGTTGGTCGTGCGAGTGCGTAACCGAGAAAGTAATACCCAATAATCAAAGTAGTAAATAAAATGCAGAAATTATAAAGAACCTGGATGCGCTAAGCAAAGCATATCACTATACATCATCACAAGGTTTCTGCAAACTATGACTTTAGAACAATTTGCATGAATGTTATGTATGTGCATGGATTATTGACTAACAAGCATGCAATCTTTACTAATGAACCCTAAAATTCTATGTGATGGAAATTAACTTAATGCACTAATTACATTACTAAATGATGTGTAGGAATGTCATGGCTATATGACACCCATGATGAGTTCTAACATAAATGCGATGAAATTAAGCATGCATTGATATGAAATGTCATTTATACGAGATACCAATCAAAATTAATCCTATATGACATAATTTACTAAATGTCGTGCAATATGCATTATACAAAATCAATTAACCTAATTAATGCAATAGATATGAAACTCTCTAATTCAAATTTTTTTCTCTTTTTCTTTGTTAATTAACAAAAGACCAAATTCACCTTAGGAATCTACATGTTAAATTAACATGCGTTCCAAATCCTATATGCAAGATGGCATATATAAATAATGTATGTTTTCTAAATGCATGACATATCAATATATGCGATCTTAAGTTAGATAACACGCATGAATGACATGAAGCTCACCACGGATTAAATCTATGATGCAAACTATAAAGCTAACCACTAATTCATTCTATACAGCGGGACTTGATTGAAACAACACAATTTGGGGTCATTTTATATATGAAAAAATTACCAAAACAGTCATAAACCTATTGCTATTGTGTCAATTCGTTCTTAAATCTTTTTTTTTTGCCAATTCAATCCTAAATGTAGCATCCCAAGCCCGCCCCTTTCAAGAGGAATCCTCCTATTTCTCAATATTCATCAAATTTTTTGCAGGCAGAAGATGCTTCTTTCTAAGGTCAACATTTATAACATAAATGTGACATAGAAATAAAGAAATGCAAGGACACGCAAGATATGAAATTACCATCATCATACTTAATAACAGGGGTGATACAAGGGTGAGTTCGCACTCAGGGACACTGCCTATAGGAGCCACTACAACTCAAACTATTCACACGGACCCATCACTCACTTCAAAAAAACAAAAGCGATCACCCAAACACACGACTCTATCCCAAAATATCACGGTCGTGTCTTCCAAAAGTTCCTCCTTCCCCCTCCTCGATACCGTCCTCACTCAACCCCGCTACTAGCACCATCGTCCGCTCCATCCTAGCCTAGGTGTGGGAGAGGTCTCACTAGCCGTCCTCCAGCACAAATATAAACGGCAATAAACTCCAAAAGTATAAGTCCCACTAGGGACCCAATAGCTATAGTCAGCATGTAGATACACTTGATAAAGATTATCCCCTGGAAGTATGGGTCCACAAACTCAGACAAATGGCCTTCAAAATCAATGGGCACTCTGTAGTTAATGAAGGTCAATGTGGGAAGTATCGGCATGGCTATAGATCTGTAAAAAGGTGTCAACAATAAATAGTGAGAGAAAGCTCAGCAAAGTGAACTCTATAACGCCATACTAAACAAATAATGTCAAGAATATCAACAAGATCAATCCGATAGACAACTAAACCAATCCACCAACTAGCCATAGCATGCATATACTCCCTTTTCTCTCTATGCTACTAATCACCAGGCATTAAGATCTTCAACCAATGAACAGATGTTGACACCTAAATTTTGGTAATTCAGTCAGTTATTCATTGCATAAAAAATTAGGGATTGATCCCGGTCTCTAGACAAAAATTAGTTAAATTGCATATAGATGAGGAGCATTTAAATTAGTAGTTAGGCTTATATAGTTGCATTTGCATTGGACCGGCGACAGGTGGACTTGAGTGAATGATTCTGAGCTTAACTAGACTAAGCCTGTGGTGGCTGAAATCATGTGTATCAAGTTAGGAAAATTTGATGGAAATTTGAAGTGATAAAGCTTGACATTATCAAGAAT
The DNA here is from genome assembly GCA_024733475.1 of Syzygium grande. Taxonomy (NCBI): domain Eukaryota; kingdom Viridiplantae; phylum Streptophyta; class Magnoliopsida; order Myrtales; family Myrtaceae; genus Syzygium; species Syzygium grande. The sequence continues at coordinate 10,180,185 of JAMXDD010000002.1, read as the reverse complement.
TTGGTCACATAGCAAAAAAGAAAGAAGCAATCGGCATAATTCCCATGATATTTGTGATGATATTTGTGAGATCAACTATTTGAGGGAATAAATAATTGAGAGCGAGATTTAGTTGACAAGAGGAATATTTGATTGAAAAGAAAGAGGAAAGAAAATATGCATGCGTCCAAGGATTTGTCAGTGAAAAAAAGTATATAAAAGGACGAGGGGTGCTTCACTTCTCGGGGAGCCAAGAATCGTGAGTGAGAGCATAGAGAGGAGGCCATTCAAAGAAACACAAAAAAGAGGTGAGAGGTGAGAATATACTAGAGAGAGAGGGAGAGGAGTCGTGGCCAAGCATCCACTCATATGGCCGCGACTTTGCTTCACTCACCGCTGTCCACAGCCGCGACACTCCCCTGTTGGCCTGATGAGCAGCCGCTGTCTTGACGAATTGGTGTTTTACCGTCTCTTTAGCAATACCTGTTGCCCACAGGAGAAGACCTCGCCGGATTACTTCGGAAGAAGGTCCACCGTCATCAGACTTGGGAGGTTCTCAAAGGAATCCATTTGGGAACACTTGGAGATCAATGCAAACCACACTTGACTAATTTCTTGCATCATTTGTGATCTACAAGCCACCGTCTGCCGGTCCAAACTTGGAAAGCAAATATTCAAATTAGTTAAAAATTTCATCTAATCTGATTTTTGAGTATATTCTTTCCGTATTTGAAATATTGCAATTTTGTTTGAATCCTTGAGTGATATTATCATATCTATTAAGTTTCCGAATAATTTTTTCCTAATTTCGTAACGTGCTGTGGTCGTCAATTCAATCTCCTGCCCGAGATATGATTGGCATTCGACTGGTAAATCGTTAATCCAATCTCCTGCTCGAGATACAATTTGTGATTGTGTGGAAAAATTGGCTAATCCGATCTCATGTCCGGGATATGATTCGTCAATATATCGTTTCTAAATTTACATGGATATCAGTAATATTTTGCAATATGGTGTCGTGTCGATTTGATTGTTATTTCTTTCTTTCTTTGTTCGATTTGAATTGATTTTTTTCCTAAAAAAATCCAAAAATATATATAGAGATTATTTTTAGGATAGATTGCATGTTAATATTAGCGAATTTAATTAATTTCGAATTTCATGAAAAAAATATAAAATAGTAATCAAAATAAACATGTGCATGTCATATAGTTTAGATTGCATCATGCTTGCATGTGATCTTATCACGTCATTCATAACTTGCCACGTCATTCCTAATTTGCCATGTCATCATGTATGACATGTCATTGCTTGCGTATCATTTAGTGATTATATGTTAGGATCATGACATTGCGTGTCACATTAGAATAGGCATTCTTTGTACGTCATCACATTAGAGCAGTTGCATATTAATTAATTCTCGTCATTAGAAATCTCATGTCTAGGTTCATTTGTGTGCCACATTAGAGATAGTGCATTTAATTGTTGTTAGAATTAGGACATTTAAATAAATCGTATGTCGCATGTCATACTAGACGTAGAATGCATTGCATAAAGTTCAGTTTTCGTTAAATCAGAGAAAACTCTAAAAAAAGATTTCAGTAAAATTGCGTGTTAATTAGAAATCAATTAGGATTGTAAATGTGATTTTCTAATTAACATTGCAGATGCTTTTGTTGCTTTGAGGTAAGTCCCTATCTTGCAATTTATTTATTGCTTTGCATTATTGAGTGTACCTGCATGATCACAATGCATGTTAGTGGACAAGTTTAAAATCAATCCAAGTTGCCTAAAAATATTTTTGAAATAAAAGAGAAAAGGTATCGAAAGAGCATTAGAGTAATCTAGTGTAATCAAGTCCCCGAATCCATAATCTCTGGTTCGTAGGAGTAAAGTAATTCTCCTGATACTTTACTTGGGTTTATAATCGTCTCACCAAAAAATAATTTAGTGGCGACTCCCTGATTGAAATGATTTGAATGTTAAGAACTTAAACTCTAAGTCGCGAATTGATAGGGTTTAGGAGGGCTCAAGTTAGGCTTAAACTTAATAATCTATTAGCCAAACCTCTAGTTGGTGCACCGTGGGAGGTTAGGTCGTGACAATAGACAATCACACGAGCACCCATCGCATGTGTTATGTGACATTAATCAACCTTTAATCTCCACTCCAAGGCACAAGTCCGGTGCACTCACCGGCCACGCATGGAGGAGCATCCCATCTAGCAAGGTCCGTACACCCTCCGATCTGTCGCAATATACGCTAGAATTCTCATCGACCTGCATGGGCTTCGTAGTCGACTAACCATGGCATCCTAATCAAACTCTCAGGGCATCTAGGGCATGGTACCTCCTAGGCATCGTAGTCCACCAGACACGGCATCCCGCTTTCCCTTTGGCTCTTTGGGTCACTGTCGTCCATAGACCGACAGGTCAATCATCTCTTAGCCACACATTCACACACACAAATGATCTTTTCATTTATCACATGCATAGCTCACAATGAACTTACCACTTACCGTGTACCCCTTGGACTCCAAACCAGTTCATGAGTATCAATTTTGCCTCATCATATCAAGACCATTAATGCCTCATTGGAAATCTAATTGAGTGTGGTTACTATCTCTAGTAGACAAGAAATTAAGAATCCATCATCTTCCAATAAAAATTCAAGATTTTCTAACAATAGGTAAAATAAGGCAGTTTTGAGCATTTTGAGAAATCAAGACCAATAGTATAGTAAATGATCTCGAAAAATTATGAAATTTGAATATGTCATATAACAGAACTTAAGTGACATTTTTCATGAATAGTGTAAAACCCAGATCCTTCTATATACCTGAGAATGAGCCACTTAAAATCTAACCAAAACTGGCCCGCCAAAGCAGAATGATTAAAACAAAAGAAATACTCGTTTCGCAAATCAAATCTTCTCAAAATACTTCAAAATTTTTATACGTTATAGACATGGATTTCTTTAACAACTTTCGTGTAGGAAATATGTCCAATTTCGAACTGAAAATTTTTATAAAAATTCGAGAACATAAAAAGGTCACTAATTTTACAGTATTTAAATTTAATACGGTAAGAAATAGCGGCTTCGTGCAATTCATTTGAACTCAGAAAAATCTTAATTTAAAGTATGTTATAGCCCAAGATTTTTTTAACAACATTTATGAAGAAAGTTTTCAATATTCATATCACAAAAAGCTCTATAAAAATGGAAAACCGTAAAAGTCCAGCAATGTTCTGGAAAACAAAGCCGAAGTTCAAGAAAATGACTATAACTTGAAACCCACAAATTCTCATCCAGGAAACTCAAAACCAGAAGTCCAAACCAACATGCAACGTCCATTTCCAACCTGGTTCAACAACCTATACCCATAAAACTCATTGCAAAAGGTCTAAACCAACATACTTGGGCAAATACACAATCAAACCATTCTCCCTGACAGCATCAAGCCACCACATTGTCTAGTCCAAGACCCAAACCTAACGTACAAACACTAAAATGGTTAGTATGGAGTGAGGGAGCACACTTGCCTTGACGGCGAGTGTGGCGGCACGGCGTGCGGGTCTTGGCTAGGAGAGAGAGCACGATGCAGCGATTTCTGACTCGCGGTGGTTGGTGCCACTGAAGTGAGAAGACGGGATGGCGGAGGGAGTGGTTTCATGTGGACGGACGGTTGCCGCAGAGGGGTTGAGCAGCTATTGGTTGGCTGGGTTGCCAGCTGGTGAGTTCTAAGTAGAGAGAGAGAGAGAAGAGAGAGAGAGTGAAACAGAGAGCTAGTGAGGAAGAGAGTTAGCAGAAGAGGGGGAAATGAGAGGAAGGAAAGAGAGTGGAATGAAAGAAGAAAAGGAAAGAGAAAAGGGGGGCAGTGATGATTCAGTAAGAAGGAAAAAGGGGGCAGTGATAGTGGTGTTCCCGACGGCATGGTGGCGGGAAAAGGGAAGGAAAATGAACGTGAGGGCAAAGCGGTAGAAAGGTCGGGTCGAGTGATGATGCGTCATTAGAAATAGTCGGCACGACAGCGATTGGCACCAAGAAACACGGGACACTTCTTCATAGACAACAATCGTGATGGTTTCCAAATTCTCTGTCGACAAATGCCTTAATCATTTAGGATCCCTTCCTTCCTCTGATCATATAGAGGTTCAGAATTTCGCACTAGACCTTTTGTATTTATGCCAATTTAATCCATTCGGTCAATTTTGCCTAGCCGGCACTAACATGGACGTCGACCGATGCCGGCCCTCCGGCTGACGCTGACATGGCAATTTTTAAATATTTTTTTTTCAAATTTTGTATTTTTTTTCCTGTTTTTTTTTCCCCTGGGCAAGTCCAGCGACCGGCGACTAGCCAAGGGCTAAGGCCGGCAAAACTGGTCGCCAGCCACCAGTGAGGCTTGCCCTCGCCAGCACTGGCGAGGGCGAGCCTTGACCTCACCCACGGCGAGGGTCGCAGTGGCAACGGCGAAGTTGGCCAAGCAGTGGCCATGGTGAGGCCGCAGTGTCGCTAGCCCCAACCCCTGGTTGGTCGCCAGTCAATGGACCAGCCAAGGGAAGAAGAAAAGTAAAAAAAATAAAAATAAAAATAAGTTCAAAAAAAATATTTTAAAATTACCACGTAAGTGTCGGCTGGTGTTCATGTAAATGTCGGTTGGCCAAAATTAACCACATAGACTGAATTGGCACAAATACAAAAGGTTTAGGACTGAATTGGCATAATTGCAATAGGTTTAGGACTATTTTGGTAATTTTCCCTTATGTATATTGATGGGCATTAAATATCATGCATCAAGTAAGTCCGCATCTCACATATGCATCAACTTAGATAGTAAAGTTGAAGAGATAGCTCTACTTGAGATTATTAAATATGTGTAAGCACAAAAATTCGAAAAAAAGGGATATTGTTATACTTCCAAATGATTCTGTCAATAAGCCCACTTATTAAATTACTAAATTCTATAGAAAATTACTATAATTCGAAAAAGTGAGGAGCCAAAACTTGACAAGTGTCGCTGTAGTATTCAACCATATATTCATACAAAATGGTTTCGAGTTACACAACTACCTCCACAACTCCTCATGCATGGAGTTGGGTGGAACCTATAAATGTTGAAGTAGGCCGTGTCCCATCATAAACCTAGGGCAAGCAAACACTTGGCTTCTGGCGAGGTCTTGTAGCCACGCGCTAGGCTGGCAAGGTTGTGCCTCGCCTAGCCACTAACAAAGGCTGCGAGGTCGCGACCATCCTTGCCAGCAATCGACAAGCTCATCGGTCCTAGCGTCCAGTAGGTCGTCGAACAGGCGACCGGCTGAAAGAAGAAGAAATGAAAAGAAAAAGAAGAAAAAGGAAAAAATATTAAAAAATTTGAAAAATATTAAAAGTTGCTCACGTCGACGCCACATAAGCTGGCGGCATCCACATTAGCAAAATCCGATCAAAATTAGTCGGAAGGACTGAATTGGGGCAAAAAAATAAAATGTTTAGGATTGAATTGACACTAAAAAAAGATTTATGACTAAATAGGCGCCAATGCAAAAGGTTTGAGACTTATCTAACACTTTTTTCCGCTATTTTTTCAAAAGTAAATGTCAAGGAAAAAGGGCCAAAAAACCGAAATCTGAGTAGTACATGTACAATTTTGAAGTCCAATAAGATTCACGCATAGTTATTACAAGGGCGAAGACATTTAAAGCGACTAACTATGCATAACACTAGGGCAATTTGTACACTCGAAATTGCGCAATTTCCTTAGTTGTAGTTTCGTATTAATGCCCTTAGTGCAATTATCAACAATATCATTCCTATAATACCCACAACGTTCCAACGAATTGCATTGCAGATTAATCTACTCAACCATATCAGTTGTTGCGATACATTAGATTTCACAAAGTAAAAATCGCAAGTTCCTTTGTGCATTGTGAACGATGAGGGACTTGAGTTTAACTTGAGCAAGCAAACTAATCCACCAAACGTAATCTCCAAGATGATGATGTAAAACTAAAACTGAAGGATTCTATCGTGCATTGAAGAACAAAATTCATACACAATTAGAATCAAATGCGGAAAACAGGATCGAAAAATAAACTAACCTCCAACCATTGTTCAATTTACGTTCGTCGGAAATCCACAGTAGTTCGACGTCAATTCGAAGCGATTATGGGTACACTCTACTAACCCAATCCCTTCGAGTACTGATGGCGTATTACTGAATGAGAGGGTTTGCGTTAGACCTCTTGTTCGCCCTTATGGAATGAACGTTCACCTTTATAAATCGCTTTCCATCAAGGCAGTTACTGAAGAGGGCGGTTATCATCGAAGGGATACGAAGCGTGGAAAAAACCGTATGTGGATAAGCGTCACTCAAAAGAGAAAACGTGGATCAAACCTAAATGTGATATCACATTATAAATATAATATTCTCCCACTTGATCCCAACATTTTCATCATACAAATTACCCAACCAAATCCACGAAAACAATATGCTTAAGAAAAGAAATAAGACACATGAATCATGGCGACACGTCCTCTAAGAGCGAGTAATATCTTCCATGTATTACAATGCATCGTATTCCTTTAATGTTAGCCCATATGTGACAACACATCTTAATGAATAAACCCTATGTTTATTCCAAGACCAATGATAATTGTTATTCTCATAAAAAACTGAATATGTACACCAGAATTTGAGAATAACATTCCAATTGAATAAGAGTTTCAAACAACAAAAGTCGTCCATACGACGATAAATCACATCATGGGAACTATTCCCATACTGGCCACATGATCCTTATACTTCATAAGTGACATGCCTTTAGTTAAAGGATCAGCTATCATCAATTCAGTGCAAACGTGTTCAATGACCACTTTATTCTCCTTAACACATTCCTTTATGGCTAAATACTTAATGTCGATGTGCTTACTTCGATTGCCACTTCTAGCATTTTTAGCCATAAAAACCGCAGCTGAATTGTCATAATATATTCTTAATGGCCTAGAAATAGAATCAACAATTCTAAGCCCTGAAATGAAACTCTTCAACCATACACCATACGAGGTAGCCTCAAAACAAGAAATGAACTCAGCCTCCATAGTAGAAGTAGCAGTCAAAGTCTGCTTCGCACTCCTCCAGAACACGGCTCCGCTAGCTAACATAAAAATATATCCTGATGTTGATTTTAGAGAATCAACACAACCAGCGTAATTCGCATCCGAATAACCAACTACTTCTAAGTTGTCAGTCCGTCTATACATAAGCATGTAGCCATTGGTACCTTGAAGGTATCTCATCACTTTTTTTGCAGCTTTCCAGTGGTCCATCCCTGGATTACTCTGATATCTTCCCAACATTCCCACCGCAAAAGCGATGTCAGGTCGAGTGCAAACCTGAACATACATCAAGCTTCCGACAGTAGAAGCATATGGGATGTTCTTCATTTATTCCCTTTCCAAATCGTTCTTTGAGCATTGGTTCAAATTGAACCTATCGCCCTTCACAATGGGTGCTATACTTGGTAAATAATCTTTCATCCGAAATCTCTCCAAGACCTTATTGATATAGGTTTCTTGAGATAGTACTAAAACTCCTCGAGTTCTATCTCTATGAATCTTACTGCCAATGACATAAGATGCCTCACCCATATCTTTCATATCAAAACTCTTAGAGAGGAATTGTTTCATCTCATGCAACAGCCCCTTATCATTAGTTGCAAGTAAAATATCATCTACATATAGTACAAGAAAACAAATTTTGCTCCCACTGACTTTCTGGTATATGCATTGATCCATGATATTCTCTACAAAACCGAATGAAGAGATGACATCATGGAACCTTAAATACCATTGACGGGATGCTTGTTTCAAGCCATATATAGATTTCTTAAGCTTGCCCACTAATTGCTCACCTTTACTAGAGGAGAATCCTTTAGATTGTTTCATGTATACCTCCTCCTCTAGGTCCCCATTGAGGAACGTCGTTTTCATATCCATTTGATGTAATTCCATATCAAAATAGGCAACCAAAGCCAAAACAATACGAAGAGAATCTTTTTTATATACAGGAGAAAAGGTCTTCGTGTAATCGATTCCTTCCTTTTTAGTGAATCCTTTGGCAACGAGTCTAGCTTTATATCTCTCATTGTTGCCCAACGAGTCCTTCTTAGTTTTGAAGACCCATTTACAACCAATGGCTTTTACACCATTAGGCAACTCAACCAAATCCCAGACTTTATTTGATGCCACAGAACTCATCTCATCCTTCATGGCATTGTACTACAAATTGGATTCATCACTACTCATGGCTTGTGAAAACGTTTCAGGATAATTCTCAGCTCCAATATTATAGTCAGACTCTTGTAGATACACAATATAATCACTAGGAATTGTTGATTTCCTCATTCTAGTAGATCTTCTTAATGTTGTATCAACATTCTCTGGAGGAGAGTGTTGTTCAACTGGTTGGTCAACAACTTCTGGTAATTGTTGAACAACTGGATCTACCGGATCATTATTAGCAAGTTGTGAAACTTCAATTGTTGGTTGTTTAATAGCCGGCTGAACTGAAGGGGCGTTATGAACAACAACCAACCTAATACTTGAAGTGGAAGGTTGAGTATCTGAATGATCTTTCCGAGAAACAATGTCCTTTAATAGATCACTCCCACTAATCAAGTCACTTTCAAGAAACTTAGCATTTCTTGATTCCACAATCTTAGTAGTGTGATATGGACAATAAAACCTGTATCCCTTGGACTTTTCAGCATATCTAATGAAATTCCCACTTACAGTCCTTGGGTCCAACTTCTTTTCTTGTGGATTATAGACTCTTACTTCAGACGAGCATCCCCAAACGTGTACATGTCGCAAACTTGGCTTCCAACCTTTGAATAACTCAAAAGGCGTCTTTGGGATAGCCTTCGTTGGAACTCGATTTAATATGTACACTGCCGTCTTAAGAGCTTCAGTCCACAAGGACTTAGGAAGTTTGGAGCTACTAAGCATACTCCGCACCATATCCAATAAAGTTCGGTTTCTTCTTTCTGCTACGCCATTTTGGTCCGGAGAACCTGGCATAGTCTATTGGGCAATTATCCCGTTCTCTTGAAGAAACTTTGCAAACGAACCAGGTGCTTGTCCATCTTCAGTGTATCTACCATAAAATTCTCCACCTCTATCTAATCTCACAATCTTAATTTGCTTGCCGCATTGTTTCTCTACTTCTGCCTTAAAAACCTTAAAGGCATCCAACGCTTCATGCTTATTATGAAGCAAGTAGAGATACATGTAACGTGAGTAATCAATGAAGGAGATGAAGTATTTTTTACTATACGAGTCCATATCAGGACTGCAAATGTCCGTATGTATGATTTCTAATATGTCTGTACTCCTCTTGGCACCTTTCTTTGTCTTGTTGGTCTGCTTTCCCTTTATGCAGTCCACGCAAATATCATAATCAGTAAAATCCAAAAAACCGAGTACTCCATCATTTACTAATCGCTTAATTCTATCTACGGAGATATATCCCAATCTCCGGTGCCACAACATAGAGGAATCTTCATTCACAACACATCGTTTTATACTAGCATTATCATGAACATGCATCGCATTATAATAGGCATTGTCTTGTAAATTAATTTGAAAAAGACCATCAGACAAAATACTACTCCCAACAATTTCAAATTTAAACAATAAACTAAAATTTGAATCTGAAAAGTTAAAAGAGTAACCCAAAGATACAAGTCTTGAAACTGAAATTAAGTTTCTAGAGAAACTTGGAACATAAAAGGTCATTTCCAAATTCAAAACAAAGTCACTATTGAGAACTAATCTACTTGTCCCAATAGCTTCTACAAGCGAACGCATCTTATTTCCCGAATAGATACTTTATTCACTTCCCATTGGCTTCCTGTGGTTTTGAAAACCCTGCAAGGAATTCGAAATATGGATTGTAGAACCAGAATCAATCCATCAAGTGTTGTGACTCACATCAGCCATATTAGATTCATAACAAACATAAGAGGTTGAATTATCTTTCTTCTCGAGCCAGGCCTTAAATTTGACGCAATCCTTCTTCATATGCCCCTTCTTTCTACAGAAGAAACATTTGGATTCCTTCTTAATGTCAGCTTGGGGAGGTATTTTACCTTTCCCTTTCTGCTTGTCGTGACTCTTAAACCTTTCTTGTGTTGCCAAATGAGCACTTTCTCCCAATTCCATAGTTAGCCTCTCTTCCTCTTGAACACATATGGTCATAAGTTCATTAATTGACCATTTATTCTTATGTGTGTTGTAAGAGATCTTGAAAGGTGCATACTGTTATGGGAAAGTGTTCAGAATGTAGTACACAAGAAATGATTCAGATATCTCAACCTCAAGATTTTTCAGCTGAGCTGCAATGTCCCTCATCTTCATGATGTGCTCACACACACCTCTAACACTTGTGAGCTTTAGAGATGAAAACTTCATTATTAGGGTCATGGCATGTGCCTTTTCTGAAGTCTCAAATTGCACATCAATGGCCTCTAATAAAGCCTTAGCATTGCTATGCTAAGCGACTAAACCACGGATACTAAGAGATTCTTTAGTCCTTATGAACATCACACTCAGGTGGTTGGACCGCTCCCACTGTTCATAAAGGGCTATCTCAGTTGCAGTGCTCGTGTCAGTAGGAGTAGGTGGTTCATCTTTCCTTATAGCATAGTCAATGTCCATGCACCCCAATTGAAGAAGAATTGACTCTTTCCAAACTTCATAGTTTTCACCATTCAATATGGGAACATCACTCTTAAATTCAGAGAAATTCACAGGTTGCAAAACTGCATATCAAATAATCATGCTTATGTCACAAAATTTGAGGCAAAATCAACATATATCATGTTCTATCAATGTAAGACATGTCACAAAATATGAATCACATAACATAAAAACTGCTTGTGGGCTAAGTTTTTAATTTAAATAGATTCATAAATACTTCATGAAGAAACTATCATATTATATTCCTTTCCTTAATCCCTGTGGGTAAATTAAGAAAAATAATATGATATTTCAACCTAATTAATTAAATTAATATAATGAAAATTCCTATGGGATTAAATTCATCATATTAATAAAATTAATTACAATTAATGTCCATTTCCCAAATGTGATCCAAATGCAATTAATATATAATTTAATTAATTAAGGATGCTGTGGCTACTCCCCAATTAATTAAAAAATATATGGATCACTGGACAATTAATTTCATGCATAAAAATTATTCATAAAATGCATGAAAGACAAAACAATAAATTTAATTCGGCAAGGGGCATAATCGCAATAATCGGTAAAAAGCAGGGGCAAATTTGTAAAAATGCGAAGGGGGCGCCGGTTCCCAGGGCGCGTGCCGCGCACGCCCCTGCCTTATACACAGGCGCGTGGCGTGCACGCACCGTTCTTTACCGTGCAGGCGCGTGGATACCACGCGCCAGCGATTGCGCACGTGTGGGGCCACGCGCTTCTTCCTCCGAGCGAACGGAAGCGTTTTCTTGCCATTTTTCGCCGTTCTTTGCTGTTCCGCCGCGCATTCGACAGAATGGGTCTCCTTCGATAGCCCATATCAAACCAAAATAATTAATGGGTTTCGAAGACCACGTTGGCCCAACCATATGGACCCAAAATTCGGTGAAAACAACCAAGAAATTGGCTCGAATCAAGCAAAATTCCGTCCAAACGCACAAACCCCAACCCGCAACTTCCGCCGCTCAAATAGTCTCCGGGGATCACCATATGCTGGATTAATTTATGGCTATTCTTCTCCATGGCGGTGCGACCATTCTAGTCTGAAGTCGAGCGGTCGGCCGCCGGAATTTGGCCGGAATCGACGATTTCCCCTTTAGCCCCAAAGACCCGAATTACTGTTCATCTCAAAAAGCCCCAAAAATACACCAAAAATTCAACAAGAACAAGGCAGAGGTACTAAACTTGCTCTGATACCAAATGTAAGACTAAAACTAAAGGATTCTATCGTGTATTGAAGAACAAAATTCATGCATAATTAGAATCAAATGCGGACAACGGGATCGAAAAATAAACTGACCTCCAGTCATTGTTCAATTTACGTTCGTCGGAAATCCACAGTAGTTCAACGTCAATTCGAAGCGATTACGGGCACACTCTACAAATCCAATCCCCTTGCGTACTGATGGTGTATTACTGAATGAGAGGGTTTGCATTAGACCTTGTGTTTGCTCTTATGGAATGAACGTTCACTTTTATAAATCGCTTCCCATCAAGGCGGTTACTGAAGAGAACGGTTATCACCGAAGAGATACGAAGCGTGGAAAAAACCGTATCTGGATAACCATCATTCAAAAGAGAAAACGTGGGTCAAACCTAAATATGAGATCACATTATAAATATAACAGATGATAGATACAGACTATGCATGAACGGCGGGGCTCCTTTCAGTTGTACGATCCAAGGCGAATCTGAGCCTTGCTATCTTCCAACACTATTTCTCCTAATTTCCTTTTTCTTTTCCTTCCTTTTTCCCAAATATCATCTCTGACAAGTTCTTGCGTTTTACCGGGACAAAACGCAAGTTGCAGTGGGTCCCACTTGCCAAATAAAAATTAATGAGTTGGCCTTGAGCACGTGTCAAACGATAAGTGGACTGATCAATAAACCAACGTGGAGGGATGGGTCTACCTGATATTTTTCCGTTGCGAGCGATGATGATCAGCCAAATAGAGGCCAATAGGAGTTGGCCAAAGTCAGCACTTGGAGCGCCGGTTGGTGGAACATAATGTGCACGAGGTGGGTGGGAGGCACTTAATGCAAGCGATAAAAGTCCTATGAAAGATGTCGCGCATGTGTGACCAGAGCACAAGCCTTTGAAGCATATAGCTACATTCCTAAACGCAAGTCTTCGCAAGAAACAAAATTGAATATCAACATCTCGGTGGATGGGAAAATCATTCTTCTCCGATGGATGAGAAAGACATCCGAGCACACCATGCACATGCAGTGATGAGCTACAATTTTTCTGCTAGAACTCTTAGAGTTGATCATTTAAAGAAGATATTTGCCCTTTGTTTCACATGGTAATGGTCCAACTCTTTGGAGAGACAAAAAAGCCTTCCGACCACTAATCAAAGTAGATGAGAATTTGAGAATTGAGAAGTAGTAAGAAAATCAGGGTTTTATTTATTTATTTAGGGTTCCCATTTCCCGTTTCGGTTCTCAATTCTCTTCTCGGTTCCCGATTTTAGTTCCTTAGTTCTCGGTTATGGTTCTTGGCTCCGGTTCTAGGCCTCGGTTTAGGAACTGAACCAGGAATTGGGAACTGACGGTTCCTAAAAAGTGAAATCGAGAACTGGAACCTTCCTTCCTAGGACAGAGAACCTAATTGGACCCACCAGTCCAGCTCTCCGATTCCCAATTCTATCTTAGAACTGTGCTCACCCCTATTATAGAAGACTCAACGTTTGGTCGACGTCGATGACAACTAGTCATTGAACTAGGCTTTGATACCAATTTTTCGTTGGATAGAGTGTAAAGAAGTAGAAGGCAACACGAGTGACAACTCAAATGGATAGATCGCTCACCACACATAGGTAACTAACCTAAAAGATAAGAGCAATACTTACCACATGTGGGAATCCATCTAAGAAGTAACAGCAAAACAATACAAATTTCTTCTTCTCAAGCCAAAGGCTCAAATAATTACGAATCAATCAAGTCTTCTTCTATTATGTGCGCGAGGTGGGTGGGAGGCACTTAGTGGAAGCGAAAAAGTCCTATGAAGGATGTCATGCATGTGTGACCAGAGCACAAGCCTCCTCAAACACATAGGGCATAAAAAAAAGAACAAATGGTCTTGGATTCACTAAACGAATGGCAAAAGTACACCACAAGTGCCATAACTTGTGTACGGAGATCACTTTGGTGCCATAACTTTTTTTGGATCACTTTGGTGCCAACTTTTTTGAAAAACGATCACTTTAGTGCCAATGCTGACATGGCCGCGGAAATCTGACGTGGCTCTTTTTTTATTAATTTCCAATGCTGACATGGCTCATCGGAAATTTGACGTGGCTCGTCGGAAATTTGACGTGGCACTTGTTTTGGCCGGAATTTTGGCCGGAGTCACTAAAGTGATCTTTTTTCTCCGATTTTGGCATCAAAGTGATCCGAAAAAAAGTTATGGCACCAAAGTAATCTCCGTACACAAGTTATGGCACCAACAGTGTCCTTTTGCCCTAAACGAATAGTCCGATGAAAAGCAGAAGAAGAAATAAATATTATAGAGAAAATGTCAAGAGTAGTTATTTCCTCGGCTAAAGATGTGATTAATTAGCCACAAATTTAACCACGGAAATAAATATTGTAAGGAAAATGACAAGAATAATTATTTCCGTGGCTGAAATAAATATAGTAGGAAAAATGTCAAGAGTAGTTATTTCCGTGGCTAAATCCGTGGCTAATTAGCCATGGAAATAAATATTGTAGGGAAAATGCCAAGAGTAGTTATTTCCGTGGCTAATCCGTGGCTATTAGCCACGGATTTAGCCACGGAAATAAATATAGTAGGGAAAATGCCTAGAGTAGTTATTTCCGTGGCTAAATTTGTGCTTCTAAACCAGGACCACTCACTGATTGGCCATGGAAGCCTCTTGGAAGCTTGAAGGTATCAACTCTCTCTCTCTCTCTCTCTCTCTCTCTCTCTCTCTCTCTCATGCACACAGAAGAAAAACTTGCGCACTTTGGCAACCGTTTGCGTAGTTACATAGGCTTATCGTCAAGGTTTCTGCAAACAAAGTGCATCAAGATCATATTCCAATGCTTCGCTATCTCCTTGTTATCAAGAGGCTAAGACTCATTATCATAGTATAGATATCGTTAATGATATCATTTTTTCTCCCAAATGTTAACTTTCTTCATTGGCCAGCCCCTATACATATGTATTTACCCCCGTGTCACCTCATGGGAATACTTTGACTTAGATCCGAGTTGATAAGAATCGAGCCAGCCACGATCACTAACCATGTAGAATCCGATCTTGAGATCCCACATGAACCATATCTAGCTCGATCTCATGTATGATCGACGGTTTTGCTCATATACGGTTCATGGATCCCAGTCCAAGCAAGAATTTTCACTCGCCTCGTGGCCAAACATAGTAATACATGTGCTCCACGTGGTTGAAAATGTGAGGTAAGAAGAGAACATGGGTCGTGGTTATCAACAACCATGTACTCAAGTCTATATCGCCCATGCTCGTCCGTTGGCTGAGAAAATAGGCAATGTAGCACGCATCTCTAGGATGCTATGATAGATAAGCAATGAGCAATGATCGATATTGCAAGTAGAAAAACTTAAGTGACGGTCTTTAAATTACCGTGATATTAACAATATGTTCTAGATCACAAAAAAATAAATAACAAATAATTATATATTGTTATGGGATTTACTCATTCAAGTATTTCTGGCTCACAACATGTCATTACCCTCACCGTGGCGCAAAAATTGTTATACTAGCAAAACTCTATTACAAGCTATGTGCGAGGCATATATTCAAGATATAGGACAGTAAAATCTTGTCATAAGGCAACTTTCTTGAAAACACAAGGCAATTTGCCAGGATCATTCGTTGATATCACTTTACCGCCAAAGCAGTCGTGTCTCGCTTTTAATTCTTAATCAACGAGGCTTATCAACTGTCCTAAAAGACAGCTCTTTTCATCGTTTTATCTGTGTGCAGTACGTGGTGCTGGCTCCTTGGGTGGTCCGCAGCACTTACGTCTTCGTCAACAGGAATGGGATGGAGAGGACGTGTCCACCTTCCTGATGTTTCCGTTTATGCTGTGGAGGATGCTCCGCAACCAAATTTGGATAACTTGGTCTCGGTACCGCAACACCAGAGGGAATGGCAGGATCGTCGACAAGGGCATTGAATTTGAGCAGGTCGACCGAGAAAGGGACTGGTGAGTCCATCCCTCCTCATCATCATCTTCTTTTGTCTCGACGGGGATCAGAAAGATCAGGTCCTCATCATCATCTTTTCCTCGACTTTCTTCAACCGTAAGAAGGGGATTTGATGATATCGACTGAAAAATGAAAAATGAAAAGGATCTTAACTTTAATAGATGGATAGAAAAGTTTTCTCTCATCATAAAAAATTTGGTGGCACTTATTCATTAAGGGTTTGTGGCTTTTATTTTTTTGGACAAAGGTCCCCAAAAATCCTAAATTATGCATATTGTGACACATTTATCACAAACTTTTTTTTCGTAACACCAAAAATCTTAAATTTATATACTTGTAACACATTTACCCTCCGTCAAAGTTTTGTCAATGAAAATAGTTAAAAATCTTTATACATGGGCGCTAGAAAGTAAATTGTGTTGACATGGTGCCCGTGTGGTTTGAAGTGAATTAAATTGACGTTGTTTTGGAAAAAAAAGTCATCTAATAGAACCCTAACAGAGGATAAATGTGTCACATAATTACACGCTTGAAGTTTTTTTATGTCAGAAGAAAAAGTTTAGGGAAAATATGCCATAGTTAGTATAGTTTAGAGTTTTGGATATCCCAATAAAAATTTTAGCGTAAATGTATCAGAGTGGGCACAATTTTGGATTTTTTTGTAGCTGTTTCCGTATTTTTTCACTGGTTTACTTTTTTTATTCAAATCTTGCGGCATTTAGCTCTCTTTTTTTATTTTATTTTTATTTTAAGCACCTAAAACATTCCTGATTTATAGATATCAACAAGTAGATTCCAGTGTAATTTTTACATGATTTTTGTAAATTTATAGATATCAACATGGCTGTTTCCCCTTTACCAAAAAAAAAACATGGCTGTTTCCCTATTTAAATTTTGGTGGGACCGTAAAATATCTTCTTTTTTTTTTTGGCTTTTCATCGACCGGTAAATTAAAGGTTGTGGTGAATGTTGAATATAATTAACCACTCATCTATAGGATAAGTTAAAAATTTTCGCATCATTTGACATATGAATTTAGCAGACTAGTCGTCATATAAGAAGCATAATTAATATCTCGCAATCATATAATCAAACAGCTAATAGCAAGATCCTTTAATTAAGGAACGGAGTCGACTGTACACATTTAATGTGGAGATGATGATAGATATCGACTGTACATGAACGGCGGGGCTCCTTTCAATTGTATGATCCAAAGCGAATCTGAGCCTCGCTATCTTCCAACACTATTTCTCCTAATTTCCTTTTTTTTTTCCTTCCTTTTTCCCAAATATCATCTCTGACAAGATCTTGCGTTTTACCGTGACAAAACGCAAGTTGCAGTGGGTCCCACTTGCCAAATAAAAATTAATGAGTTGGCCTTGTGCACGTGTCAAACGATAAGTGGACTGATCAATAAACTCACGTGGAGGGATGGGTCTACTTGATATTTTTCCGCTGCGAGCAACGATGATCAGCCAAATCGAGGCCAATAGAAGTTGGCCAAAGTCAGCACTTGGAGCGCCGGTTGGTGGAACATAATGTGCACGAGGTGGGTGGGAGGCACTTAATGCAAGCGAAAAAAGTCCTATGAAAGATGTCGCGCACGTGTGACCAGAGCACAAGCCTTCGAAGCATATAGCTACATTCCTAAACGCAAGTCTTCGCAAGAAACAAAATTGAATATCAACATCTCGGTGGATGGGAAAATCATTCTTCTCCGATGGATGAGAAAGACATCCGAGCAAACCATGCACATGTAGTGATGAGCTACAATTTTTCTGCTAGAACTCTTAGAGTTGATCATTTAAAGAAGATATTTGCCCTTTGTTTCACATGGTAATGGTCCAACTCTTTGGAGAGACAAAAAAGCCTTCGAACCGCTAATCAAAATAGATGAGAATTTGAGAATTGAGAAGTAGTAAGAAAATTTGAGTTTTATTTATTTCTTTAGGGTTCCCGTTTCCCATTTCGGTTCTCAATTCTCTTCTCGTTTCCCGATTTTAGTTCCCCAGTTCTCGGTTATGGTTCTTGGTTCCGGTTCCAGGCCTCGGTTTAGGAACTGAACCAGGAATTGGGAACTGACGGTTCCTAAAAAGTGGAATCGAAAACTTGAACCTTCCTCCCTAGGACAGAGAACCTAACTGGACCCATCAGTCTAGCTCTCCAATTCTCAATTCTATCTTAGAACTGTGTTCACCCCTATTATAGAAGACTCAACCTTTGGTCGATGTCGACAATAACTAGTCATTGAACTAGGCTTTGATACCAATTTTTTGTCAGAGAGAGTGTAAAGAAGTAGGAGGTAACACGAGTGAAAACTCAAATGGATAGGTCGCTCACCACACATAGATAACTAACCTAAAAGATAAGAGCAATACTTGCCACATGTGGGAATCCATCTAAGAAGTAACAGCAAAACAATAAAAATTTCTTCTTCTCAAGCCAAAGGCTCAAATAATTATGAATCAATCAAGTCTTCTTCTATTATGTGCGCGAGGTGGGTGGGAGGCACTTAATGCAAGCGAAAAAGTCCTATGAAGGATGTCGTGCATGTGTGACCAGAGCACAAGCCTACTCAAACACATAGGGCATAAAAAAAAGAACAAATGGTCTTGGATTCACTAAAAGAATAGCCCGGTGAAAAGCAGAAGAAGAAATAAATATTATAGAGAAAATGTCAAGAGTAGTTATTTCCGTGGCTAAATGTGATTAATTAGCCACAAATTTAACCACGGAAATAAATATTGTAGGGAAAATGTCGAGATTAGCCACGGAAATAAATATAGTAAGGAAAATGCCAAGAATAATTATTTCAGTGGCTAAATCCATGGCCGAAATAAATATAGTAGGAAAAATGCCAAGAGTAGTTATTTCCGTGGCTAATTAACCACGGATTTAGCTATGGAAATAACTACTCTAGGCATTTTCCTTACTATATTTATTTCTGTGGCTAATTAGCCACGGATTTAGCCACGGAAATAAATATAGTAGGGAAAATGCCTAGAGTAGTTATTTCTATGGCTAAATCTGTGCTTCTAAACCAGGACCACTCACCGATTGGCCATGGAAGCCTCTTGGAAGCTTGAAGGTATCAACTCTCTCTCTCTCTCTCTCTCTCTCTCTCTCTCTCTCTCTCTCTCTCTCTCTCATACATGCACGCAGAAGAAAAACTTGCGCACTTTGGCAACCGTTTGCGTAGTTACATGGGCTTATCGTCAAGGTTTCTGCAAACAAAGTGCATCAAGATCATGTTCCAATGCTTCGCTATCTCCTCGTTATCAAGAGGCTAAGACTCATTATCATAGTATAGATATCGTTAACGATATCATTTTTTCTCCCAATTGTTATTTTTCTTCATTGGCCAGCCCCTATAGATATGTATTTACCCCCGTGTCACCTCATGGGAATACTTTGACCTAGATCCAAGTTTGATAAGAATCGAACCAGCCACGATCACTAACCATGTAGAATCCGATCTTGAGATTTCACGTGAAACATATGTAGCTCGATCTCATGTATGATCGACGGTTATGCTCATATACGGTTCATGGATCCCAGTCCAGGCAAGAATTTTCACTCGCCTCGTGGCCAAACATAGTAATACATGTGCTCCACGTGGTTGAAAATGTGAGATAAGAAGAGAACATGGGTCGTGGTTATCAACAACCATGTACTCAAGTCTATA
Source organism: Syzygium grande (assembly GCA_024733475.1). Taxonomy (NCBI): domain Eukaryota; kingdom Viridiplantae; phylum Streptophyta; class Magnoliopsida; order Myrtales; family Myrtaceae; genus Syzygium; species Syzygium grande. Next base: position 10,160,552 of record JAMXDD010000002.1, on the reverse strand, counting down.
TCGCCCATGCTCATCCATTGGCTGAGAAAATAGGCAATGTAGCATGCATCTCTAGGATGCTATGATAGATAAGCAATGAGCAATGATCGATATTGCAAGTAGAAAAACTTAAGTGACGGTCTTTAATTTACGGTGATATTAACAATATATTCTAGATCACAAAAAAATAAATAACAAATAATTATATATTGTTATGGGATTTACTCATTCAAATATTTCTGGCTCACAACATATCATTACTTTCACCGTGGCGCAAAAATTGTTATGCTAGCAAAGCTCTATTACAAGCTACGTGCGAGGCATATATTCAAGATATAGGACAGTAAAGTCTTGTCATAAGGCAACTTTCTTGAAAACACAAGGCAATTTGCCAGGATCATTCGTTGATATCACTTTACCGCCAAAGCAGTCGTGTCTCGCTTTTAATTCTTAATCAACGAGGCTTATCAACTGTCCTAAAAGACAGCTCTTTTCATCATTTTATCTGTGTGCAGTGCGTGGTGCTGGCTCCTTGGGTGGTCCGCAGCACTTACGTCTTCGTCAACAGCAATGGGATGGAGAGGACATGTCCACCTTCCTGATGTTTCCGTTTATGCTGTGGAGGATGCTCCGCAGCCAAATTTGGATAACTCTGTCTCGGTACCGCAACACCAGAGGGAATGGCAGGATCGTCGACAATGGCATTGAATTTGAGCAGGTCGACCGAGAAAGGGACTGGTGAGTCCATCCCTCCTCCTCATCATCTTCTTTTGTCTCGACAGGGATTAGAAAGATCAGGTCCTCATCATCATCTTTTCCTCGACTTTCTTCAAACATAAGAAGGGGATCATAACAAGTAGTCATGGTCACGGTTCGGAAACGACCGAGTCCGGTTTGTGATCAAGTATGAACTGAAACCGACCGGTTTAGAATTTTCTTTTCTGTTTTTTTTTTCTTTCCTCCGCCGGCCATAGCAGTGGCCGGCGGAGGTTGCCGGGCTCAGGCGAGGCTGCCCTCGCCTGCGTCAAGCGAGGGCCGCCCTCGCCTGCGTCAAGCGAGGGCCGCCCTCGCCTGCGTCAAGCGAGGGCCGCCCTCGCCTGCGTCAAGCGAGGGCCGCCCTCGTCTGGGCTAGGCGAGGCCACCCTCGCCAGATCGGGCGAGGGCTCGACCTTGCTAACGTCAGGCGAGGCTCGATCTACCTTCTGTTGGCGAGGCGGCCCTCGCCCGCCCTTTCCAGTCGAGGTCGGCGGCCACTGCTGCGACTTTCTTCTTCTTCTTTTTTTTTTGTGGAACCGGTATCGGAATCAGCGGTTCCAAATTTTCTGGAACCGAAATCGGGCCCGTAGGCCACAGGTCGGTTCCGATTCAGAATCGCCGGCCCGGTCAACGGGCCATTCCCGGGTTTGACCAGGCCGGTTCCAGGCCAAAATCGGCCCGTGGCCTCCTCTAATAACAAGGGCTTATCAAGTTGATGATATCGACTGAAAAATGAAAAATGAAAAGGATCTTAACTTTAATAGATGGATAGAAAAGTTTTCTCTCATCATAAAAAATTTGGTGGCACTTACTCATTAAGGGTTTGTGGCTTTTATTTTTTTGGACAAAGGTCCCCAAAAATCCTAAATTATGCATATCGTGATACATTTATCATAAACTTTTTTTTCGTAACACCAAAAATCCTAAATTTGCACACTTGTGACACATTTATCATCCGTCAAAGTTTTGTCAATGTGAATAGTTAAAAATCTTTATACATGGGCGCTAGAAAGTAAATTGCGTTGACATGGTGCCCGTGTGGTTTGAAGTGAATTAAATTGATGTTGTTTTGGCAAAAAAGTCATCTAACAAAACCCTGACAGAGAATAAATGTGTCACATAAGTACACGCTTGAAGTTTTTTATGTCAGAAGAAAAAGTTTAGGGAAACTATGCCAAAGTTAGTATAGTTTAGAGTTTTGGATATCACAATAAAAATTTTAGCGTAAATGTATCAGAGTGGGCATAATTTTGGATTTTTTTGTAGCTGTTTCCGTATTTTTTCACTGGTTTACTTTTTTTATTCAAATCTTGCGGCATTTAGCTCTCTTTTTTTATGTTTATTTTAAGCACCTAAAACATTCCTGATTTATAGATATCAACAAGTAGATTTCAGTGTAATTTTTACATGATTTTTGTAAATTTATAGATATCAACATGGCTGTTTCCCTATTTAAATTTTGGTGAGACCGTAAAATATCTTCTTTTTTTTTCTTTTCATCGACTGGTAAATTATAGGTTGTGGTGGATGTTGAATATAATTAACCACTCATCTATAGGATAAGTTAAAAATTTTCGTATCATTTGACATATGAATTTAGCAGACTAGTCGTGATATAAGGAGCATAATTAATATCTCGCAATCATATAATCAAACAGCTAATAGCAAGATCCTTTAATTAAGGAACGGAGTTGACCATACACGTTAAAAAAAATATTACAGCCTATCCATGTGTTTTTCTTCAAACAAGCCTCGTTATTTCATGGAATGAACTAATGAAGTAATTGTTAAATTTTCTTTTTTTTCTTTGTTTAATTTGTTAAAATTATTGTGCAGGGATGACCAGATACTGTTCAATGGATTGACCTTCGACATTGGGGTGATGACGCTCGCCGAAGCTTCTTGCTTGCCGGTGTAGAGATCAGATGGTGTGATAACCACGATTTTGCTTCACATTAGGCCAGTGGAGTTCCTCTACTACTGGCTTCAGAGGGCGCTTCACCATCATTATCTCTACTCCCGTTATCATTTTCACCATCACTCCTCCATCGTCACCGAGATGATGATAGATACAGACTGTACATGAACGGCGGGGCTCCTTTCAGTTGTATGATCTAAGGCGAATCTGAGCCTCGCTATCTTCCAACACTATTTCTCCTAATTTCCTTTTTCTTTTCCTTCCTTTTTCCCAGATATTATTTCTTTTAATGACAAGTTCTTGCGTTTTACCGTGACAAAAAGTTGATTTTGTAACGGAAGATGGACAGTGGAGAGAGACTTTGGATGAAACGGTGGATTTGTTGGGGAATATGAACAGTGGAGAGGGAGAAAGAGGAAGAAAAGCTTCGTTCGAGCAAGTTGCAGTGGGTCCCACTTGCCAAATAAAAAATTGATTAGTTGGCCTTGTGCACGTGTCAAACGATAAGTGGACTGATCAATAAACCAACGTGGAGGGATGGGTCTACCTGATTTTTTTTTCCGGTGCCAGCATTGATGATCAGCCGAATACAGGCCGCTAGAAGTTGGCCAGAGTCAGGACTTGGAGCGCCGGTTGGTGGAACATAATGTGGACGAGGTAGGTGGGAGGCACTTAATGCAAGCGAAGAAGTCCTATGAAAGATGTGGTGCATGTGTAGCCAGAGCACAAGCCTACTCAAACACGTAGGGCATATAAAAAGAGAACAAATGGTCTTGGATTCACTAAGAGAATAGTCCGGTGAAAAGCAGAAGAAGAAATGGCTTCCAAACCAGGAATTCTCACCGACTGGCCATGGAAGCCTCTGGGGAGCTTCAAGGTATATTGGTCTTCTAATTCGTGTTCCTTGGCTAGTTTCAAAAGTATTGTGTAAGGACGGTACATTTAGAGTGTGCTCAACATATCGGCTCAAGTTGTTCTTCACAATACTGTGTTAACTCAGAAATATATTAAAATTGTGTCAATGTATTTCATGTGCATAATCTATTTTCAGGCGAAGAATTCACTTGGTAGTGTTCGGGTTTGTCAGGAATATGTTATTGCAAAATAAGTTTTACTAGTCAGACAATGGAGATTAGTGTTTCAACTATCAAGAAAATAAAATGGAGAGTGGTGATTCTAAGGATCATGGAAAATAGCCCACCGGTTCCAACATATACGAATTACATATCATGTAAGAAACATGGGAAAATTATCAAAACAATCATAAAGCTATTGCAATTGTGTCAATTCGTCCTAAACCTTTTTTGTGCCAATTCAGTTCTAAATTTTTTGCATTTATGCCAATTCACTCCATCCGGTCAATTTTGACCGACCGAAGCTAAGATGGATGTCGGCTGACGCCGGCCATCTGGGCAATGCTGATGTAGCAAAAAAATTATTCTTTTTTGAATTTTTTATCTTTTTTAATTTTTTTTTCTTTTTTTTCTCTTTCATCTTCTTCAACCTGATGTGGCAAAAAATTATCTTTTTTTAAAATTTTTTATTAATTTTTTATTCTTTTCTTTCCTTTAATTTTTTTTTCTCTTTCATCTCCTTCAACCTCTAGCTGGTCGCTGGATCGGTGACCGGCCAGAGGATGGCGTTGGCAAGGTTGGCCTCGCTGGCCGCCTAAGTAGCACCGACACGAGACACGCGACACGGCACAACACGACACACGACACGTTATTTCTCAAAATACAGAATTGCGACACGTTGCGACACGTTGTATATAAAAAGTAAATTTTTATATATACATAATAAATTATCATTTTTTAAATTTCATTCAATTAAGTAAATAAATAATAATAATAACCTAGAATGAATTTACCCTAAAATAATTATACATATAAATTTTCAAAAAATAATTATGTATAAATATATATTAATTAAGAAACTAAAAGTAAATAATTAAATTTGAAAAAAACGAAAATACAAGATCAAAAATAGAAAAAAGCAGCCTATTTGATCAAAAAAGAAGCCCAGCCCACTTTCACTTTGTCAAAACCTTAGTAACGTCTTCTTCCCTATCCCTCCCCTCCCTCCGCCTCCTCCTCTCTCTAGCTTCCTCCTCTGCATGACGCAGGCCCCCCTCCCACCTCTTCCTTCTCCTCCGTCACTGGCAAAGTGCCAGGCAAAGGAGATGATGGCATGAAGTGCGTCGTCCTCAGCACCGGAGAAGCAGGTGGCGAAGGAGACGACGGCGTGGAGGGCGTCGTCCTCGGCACCAGAGATATTCACCTTCTTCCGACATGCATTGACCGCGTGTCCGAGCGTATCGGAGCGTGTCGGACACGCGACACGTGTCGAACACCGATTCAAAAGCAAAAATAGCATGTCGGTGCTTCTTAGCCGGCCGCTGGTGAGGCCATTCGGCAACCGACTAGAGGATGGGCTCTGCGAGGTCAGCCTCGCCGGCAACTGGCGGGCTGCTAGCGAGGCTGACCTCGCCAGTTGCCGGCAAGGACGAGCCTCGCCAGATCTGGCGAGGTCTTGTCCTCACCGGCCACTTCGAGGGAGGCCGACCTCGCCAATTGCCAGCGAGGACGGCCTCGCCTGACCTGGCCAATGATAATATCAACGAATGATCTCCCAAATTTATTTGCATGAGAGATGTCCATGCATGCACTTGCAAGTTTCGCGTAGTCACTTGTGATCGCCCTCTATCCTTTTGATTCTCGCGTGAAACGTCCCCCTTCTGAGCAAAATGCTAAGCTGATCAACTTATGTGTTTGGGGGTTGGGGGCCACTTCAACAGTACGGGATCTTGGCGCCATGGGCGGTTCACGGCACGTACCAACTCATTGCGAAAGGGCCCGGCGAGAGGGACTTCGGCTACTTCCTCATATTCCCATTTCTTCTGGCGAGGATGCTTCACAATCAGATTTGGATCTCTCTTTCTCGCCACCGGACTGCAAAAGGCAACAACCGGATCCTCGACAGAGGCATCGAGTTCGAGCAGGTGGACCGAGAAAGCAACTGGTCTCTCTCTCTCTCTCTCTCTCTCTCTCTGGCGCAGATCATTCATGTATTTTCTGCTAAATGAAGCTATGCAATGACTAATGTTGCTTCAACCGAGATTAATAGGCGGGCAAGTTTACATATGAACAGTTGCCAGTCAAACTCACTCTCTAGGATGTATGTTTAAATGAGCATGACCCTTGTCATTTGAAGCAATATCTTCTTGAACAATATCACAGCACAATCGGGAAGCAATATTCTACAAATGAATCATAGTTTAGTCAGTTGTTACACTCTTTTTTTTTCCTTCTTTTTGTTATGTAGGGACGACCAGATCTTGCTCAATGGGACTCTATTTTACGTGGGTCACATGGCAATCCCTCAAGCCTCTCACTTGCCAGTTTGGAGAACAGACGGCGTGATCATCACCGTCCTGATTCATGCCTTGGTCGTAGAATTCCTGTATTACTGGCTTCACCGAGCTCTCCACCACCATTTTCTCTACTCTCGCTATCACTCCCACCACCACTCTTCCATTGTCACTGAGCCCATCTCATGTAAGTTATGCTTCACATCGCATTTAACTTAGTTTTTTGTTTGGTTTTTGTACATTTACAATTTTGTTAGGTTTTTGTACATTTACAACTGCTAAAGTAGCAAAGCATAGTAAGTCCATTTCAGGATTAAAAAACGCATCGAACCATTACGGCTCTAATTATGACGGTGTTACCATGTCTTCTATGATGAACGCGTGTCGACAATCCTACACCAATGATCGGTTGCAAGTTCTTTTTATACGAGTTAGGTATACTGAGATGATTTACAAAATTCGCTAGATCGCGCTTCGTGTACCACTAGTCATTACTCGACATGCACGGCCTGTGTTGCACTTCATTTTGTTAAGGCGAACAGCTATAAATTGTACTTGGCAAGTACTTTGGTCCTGAGTATGGCTAACTCTACATGCACGGCCTTTGTATCACTACTCATTACTCTACATGCACGGCCTGTGTTGCATTTCATTTTGTTAAGGCGAACAGCTATATATTGTACTTGGCAAGTACTTGGTCCAGAGTATGAATAACTCATTGAAATTAGACGGCGGACTTACTTGTCCCGAATATGGATAACTCATTGTCCTTTTACCTTTCTTCTTTTTTTTCTTTTCTTTTTGCAGCCGTAATCCATCCATTCGCGGAACACATAGCATACTATATGCTATTCGCGATACCCTTACTCACGACACTAATCGCGAGAACTGCTTCGATGGCATCCTTCCTTGGCTACATCATGTGCATTGATTTCATGAACAACGTGGGTCACTGCAACTTCGAGCTCATCCCCAATTGGCTCTTCACCATCTTTCCACCTCTCAAGTACTTAATGTACACTCCATCGTAAGTACCACAACACATAATTCGATGTCATTTGATCTCTCTCCTTTGTTTCCTCCTCTCTCTATCTCTCTCCATTGTTTTCACACTATTAAAAGCATCAAAGGGAAAAGCCTTTACGAAATCATTAAGGCGAAGTTGAAGAAAGGAGCCTATATGTAAAAGTGGGACACATATGATTCGCGGTACTAGGGAAGATGGGCAAAATAATCATTGTCAGAGTAGTTTTTGTTTGAAAAAGGAAAATTTGTCAAAAAGGGAAAAATCGAAACAAGTACTTGAGCACGAGTAGAAGACATAAACACAGAAATGGATTACGTGCATGAATACAAGCGTACGTTGGCTCGATATCAGTTCACGGTCATACATAGGCGGGGGACAGGTTTAAATGAGAGGTAGGTTGGTCCAGGCCCACAAAATTATGCGACATTATAACTTTGTCGGACAATGTTCTTATACCGTTTATTAAGTAATGAATATGAAAAGTTCACAAAATTTGCAGACTTAAATTTTCTTAGAGCAACATTCAATCACGACCAGTACTCATTAATTAGTATTCTTATGACATTGGTTTTCGTGACACGTAGATTTTTAGTTAGGAATTGCTCCTGAGTCAAGACACTTTGACAGATTCCATTCGTTGCACCACACCCAATTCCGGACAAATTACAGTCTTTTCATGCCAATCTACGATTACATATACTCAACGATGGACCAAGCATCGGACGGCACATCTGAGACATCCCTTCGAAGAGTGGAAGATTCGCCAGACGTGGTGCATCTGACGCACCTGACGACGCCGGAGTCCATCTACCATCTTCGGCTGGGATTCGCATCCCTCGCGTCTCGGCCCCACTCGCCCAAGTGGTACACGTGGATCATGTGGCCTCTCACGCTCGCCACCGTGGCGTGGACCTGGATCTGCGGTCACTCTTTCGTCTTGGAGAGGAACGTCTTCAAGAAACTCAAGTTGCAATCTTGGGTGATTCCGAGATACAATTTCCAAGTAAGAGCTAAGATAAGAGCTTGCTGTGCTTCCGCACTTGGTGTTTACTTTCCCTTGTTGTTTCTAGTGCATTAACTTTGATTATTTTCCTTCCAACGGGACACCTACCTGATCCCAACATGCTTACTTCGCCCCCACCCCTCGCGTATCACATGAGCTTGCAGTACACTCATATGTCACATGGTGATCAATAGCTCTCCAAAATAAAAATATATCAAATGTCTTCATTTTAAGGAAGATAGTAATAGCGCGACGAATGGTTGGAGATCATAATTTATTGATTCCTAAGTTTGTGAATAAAGCTTCATGAAAGATATTGTTTGGAAAAATTCAAAATGTTTGGGTGATGACCATGGTACATGTCATGGACTCTCATTAATAACTAAACAACAATGCATACACGGTACCACTCGAGTTGCCTACTTAATTTCCTTAGGCATAAGAAATTATTGTCTTTTTTTTTTCTCAAACATAAGAAATTATTATCTGACTCGACCATTTAACTGAAAATGGTTTAGTTGTTTTTAGATGAGACTTCCATTCGTTGCTTGGAAACCAAGAAGTTTTTATGACGTTGAAAATGATTTCCCCCTATATTGCGGGGGAAGAGAAAATTGTGAGAATTGGATTTTATTTTATTTAGAAAGAGTGGTAATATGTATGACTGAAGGCTTCGATACAATTTGAAATCGAGAAATTTCTACTGGATAAAAATGGGTGATAATGATTTACTTTATAACCGATTCAATGTATGCATTTTAATAAAAAGAAAAAAAAACCGATCAAAGTATGCCCAAGTAATCTCAAAATGATCAATATTGCAAGTAATATTTATCCAAATTAGATAGTTAGAAATTATCTTATTTTGTAGAATATTATGATGCCTGGGGATACTTTTAAAAGTGAAAATTCGGCCTTTCAAATTCCTCATCTAAATCATCACCTTCTCTTTTTCAAGATTGCATCTGACTTCCCTAGCTACTAAGTACTAGCAGACCTCTATTGTCCAAAATAGAGTCGAACTTCTGTAGTCTATTGGTCTTCTATTTTCTCCAAGACATCTATCTGTCCATCTGCGTGTCAACTCGGTTTCATGTTCTTCATTTTCCTGTAGTACCCATTACAATGGAGTAGAGAAGCCATCAATGGCTTGATAGAGGAAGCTATACTGGATGCTAACCAGAAAGGAGTCAAGATTATGACTTTGGGCCTTCTCAATCAGGCAAGATGGTGTCTCCTCCCTAGCCAATCCCTTCATTATTAATGTATTTTAATTTTTCTTCGTCGAGAATTACAGCGAGCCCCAATCCGACTTCCTTCAAAGTCACTTGAAATTCTGTCATTGGGTATCTACTTTAGCCAAATTATTTAGTGTTTATCTATTTCAATTTTTATTTTTTGCTTTTAGGGAGAGGAATTGAATGGGAATGGTGAATTGTACATTCAAAAGCACAGAGATTTGAGGACCAAGTTGGTGGATGGGAGTAGCTTGGCAGTGGCAGTTGTGCTCCACAGCATTCCCAAAGGGACAAGCCAAGTTCTCCTCAAAGGCAACCTTAACAAGCTTGCTTATGCCATTGCCCATGCTTTATGTGCAAGGGGTATCCAGGTGCTCAGTCCTCCGCTTATCTATATAAAAGCATTTTGGTTGTGTCTTGCACCTTTCTTTATTTTAATGAGATTTTGTTTTCTTGACTTGTTTTAGTGAAATAAAAGTGATGCAAGGCATTTTTCTTAAAGGGCTTGCACGTTCGCAATTGATATATAGTTATATGCACCTCTTTTTTCATCTAATTAATGCAAGAAATATGGCAGGTGAGTGTAGCTTCTAAGGATGAGCATGCGAAGCTCAAAAGGAGTCTCAACGGAAAGTACGGAGGCAATTTGATCCTTTCAACAATTTATTCTCAAAAGGTAATCGACGAAGCAGTTTTTGAAGATAAGCAGCATATAATTTGTCTAAGAAATGACATTTATAAGATCATTAATTGCAGATATGGTTGGTAGGAGATGGACTTGCCGAAGAAGAACAGAAGAAGGCACCCAAAGGGACGTTGTTCATACCCTTCTCTCAATTCCCTCTGAAGCAAGTCCGCAAAGATTGCCTTTACCACAGCACTCCGGCAATGATTGTTCCCCGATCTTTCAATAATCTGCACTCCTGTGAGGTTAGTTCGATCAATTCTGTTGCCAGAAATTACATAATAATGGAGTTACATCGTATAACGACCCATTTAGCCCGCGATGTCTGTAAGTAGATTATGTGATAGAACGAACACATGTATTAACCTATCGTGCAAGACTTAACCATAACTTGTATGTTGCCTTAACAAGAAAGATGGAAACTCAGTACTTGATTGAAGATATCTAGGGTATATAAAAGGGCAGGTTACTTAGTTTGGTTTTTTCATGTAGCATAAGGCCGCTGATCTCTACTATCAAAATTGACGTCACCCAGCGCATATGTAAAAACCAGAGAGGAGAAACTAACCATGTTTATATGTGCGAACGGCATACAAAACTGTTTCGCAGAATACCCCGATTAACTCAAAACTCTTGGTCTGCAGAATTGGCTGCCGAGAAAGGTGATGAGCGCTTGGCGAGTAGCGGGGATAGTGCATGCGCTAGAAGGATGGAACGTGAACGAGTGCGGAAGCATGATGTTCGACATGGAGAAAGCGTGGGAAGCGAGCCTCCGACACGGTTTCCGCCCGCTGGCGCTCCCGGCCATGTGAAGCGACAAGGGCCTGAATTGGAAAGAAGAGGCGCGAGGGTTTTCGAGCACCATAGCTGTGGAGCTTCTTAATGTTCCGAGATATGCGAAAGTTTAATTCTAAGTCAAGTTTTTAGAACTCAGCGTGTGCTTATTGCTCAAGATTGGACTAAGCCCCCAGCTTTTAGGGGATTTGTTATGTTTTGAATCTAGCTTTCCTTGTCTTTATGAACCGAAGCATTGAATGAATGAAGTTTTAATTTCGATAAAAAAAAAACGTTCTCAATCCGAAATAACTTACTTATAATGATTATGTCAGTAAACTATTTCGGTGTCTCTTTTCACATATATGCGTACAAATATTGGGTCGATGATTTTTGTCATCTATTAAATATTTTAATATGACATAATCAGATAATTTGTACAATCTTCAAAATGTAAGTTTCTATGTACACGCAATGCGTGTGCACTTTTGCTAGTAATACTTTCCAAAAATGAATGTTTTGAAAAATATTTTCTAAAAAAATAATTGCTTATATCGCTTGAAAGAATTAATTAATGAAAAAATATATTCATTATTGATAACAATTTGTGTCTAAATACTTTTATGGATGACGAAAAAAATTTCGTCCATTCATTTTTGCCGGCGATACAAACAATTAATTTAAGAAAATGTTTTCCAAATCATTCCATTACCACCAAACAAACACACCCTTTAGAGAAAACCTAAGCACTTCCCTTCCGCACGAAACTGAATGGTTTTTTCTAACGAAAGTTGAACATTTATGTATGGCAAAAATAAAGTTTCCCAATTGCTGCAATGACTAATCATTTATATAAAAAATCATATAACTCGCAAACAATCTGTATTTTTAAAAGATGCAACTATCAATAAAACTAGGGCCAATGTATTTGATGCTAATACTATAATAGTCTGGAAACTATGTTAGATTAAGTGCATATCATGTTGTTATGTATAGCAAATCATTCATTGCTACAGATGTATAATACAAATATGGTTATAACATCTGAAATTTATATATGCTATGTTACGTTGATTATAACATTATCAATGTTTACCTAATTTTTAATTACTCGATTGAATGTTAGGTATGATAAAACACAGTATCATAATTCCACGGATCTCATGTCAGGCAGGCTCTATCTGGGCCCACAAGATGCTCAAACACAGTGCGAGATGGCTTTGGTTGAAATCCCATCCCTATATAACTCATATAGTCCCCCATTCGGACCATACCTAAGGAAGAGAAAGAGGGCGTTTAGGCATCACAGGACGATAGCGAGCCGTGTCGCCAGTGGCGGCTGGGTGATCTGAGGCGGCGGGAACGGTGGTATGTGGTCGGGGAGGGTGGTGGTGGAGCTAAGTTGTTGGGTCTGTGGGTATTTTGGGGCTAGAGTCTTTTGGGGGCTTTCTTCACTAGATGGGCCTTTTAGTAGTTCTTATCAGACTGAGGTATGAGATTTGTATTTTGAAAAGTAGACCTAATGTTTTTTTGCAAAGGGTGACAAATTATGTATTCTTTTGTATTTTCACTAACATTTTTCTCATGCTGAGATACTTATCGAAAAAGCCCTATATCTGTTGTATATATGCCAATTCAATTATAAAATTTTCAATTTGGCCAATTTAGTCCAAAAACCTTTAGACAATTTGCCAATGTAGTTCTTCTGACTAATTTTGATCGGAAATCACTGATGTGGATGTCAGGCATCCTATGTGACACGATTGGCATTGATGTAAACAAATTTTTTTAAAAAATTTTCTAAATTTTAATAAATTTTTTCTTTTTTCTTTTCTTTTCCTTTTTTTTTTTTATACTGAAGTCCGCCGGCCCACAGTGAAAAAAAAAAAAAAAAAAAAAAAAAATCCGAAAATATATTTAGAAAATGAAAAAATTGTCCAAGTTAACGCCAGTCATGCCACGTAGAACCGCCGACGTTCACATCAGTGATTGCTAGCCAAAATCATCCGGAATGACTACACTGGTAAATTGTCGAAAAGTTTAGGATTAAATTGGCCAAATCGAAAAGTTTCTAATAGAATTGATATCCGTACGTTAAGTTTATGACCAATCTTTTTTGTAATTTTCCCAATCTAGATGTGTTCCTTATAGATTCTCTCTAAGTGGGTATCACCGACCGTAATGTCTTTCTCCCACTGCAATTCGAATGTGTTTGCTCACAACAAGTGTCCCCACCACCTACCCACTTCAACACCACAAGACATGGCAACGTAACCTATTAGCTGAACTTGGAAACATAGATAAAGAAATCGATGGACATGGATAAAGGAACTTTCAACTACAACAAATTGGATCACCGAACGCCATTTCAATATAGTAAAATAAGATGTCGGATCGTTTTTTCCGGACACTCGTGGTCCAAACAACAAAAGGGACGCCGCCCAAAACAAGAACAACTACGTGGTTAGTGGTGCATTAGCGTGTGACACCATATTTTTAGTCTCTTAATGGTACTGACGTATTTGATGTTGTTAGATGCTGATTTGGGCCCGCCGGATCGTGCACAAACTTCATCATCTTCACATGATAGACGAAACCTAATTGACTTTGGAAGGAAATAAATCAGGCTCGAAGAGTGATGAGACTTGGAAATTACGCGAAAAATTAGTAGGTTAACACAAAAACTCAAAGATGTATTTAACGGGGGAAAATTGTCAAAACAGTCCTAAACTTATTATATGGAGGCCAATTTAGTCTTAAACCTTTCAATTGTGCCAATTTAGTCATAAACCTTTTGACGGTATATCAATTTAGTCATAAACCTTTCAATTGTGTTAATTTAGTCCTAAACTTTTGACGATTTGTCAATATGGTCCTTTCAGCTAAATATCCAAATAATATGTTTATGACTGAATTGGCAAATCTTCAAAAGGTTTAAGACTAAATTAGCAAATCGTCAAAAGGTTTAGAATTTATGACTGAATTGATCTCCGTACAATAGGTTTAGGAATTTTTTGGACAATTATCCTATATTTTAGCAAATCAACAGAGGTCTTACGAAAAAGGTCTTTTTTCACATGTGCATTACCGAACCATACCGGCACTTTACTAGTCTGCAAATTTTCACCAGAAACTATTAAATATAATATAAGGTCTACCTACCCATGGAGCAATTAATTATTCTAAATAGGATTTGCGTCATTTTTTAACTAATTTAAGTGAGGTTGATAATTTCTTGTTTTTTTTTTCTTAATTTATTTTTTAAATGTGAGTAACGAAGTTAGTGAATTGCCTATTCACCAACAATAAACAACTTGGTCACGGCACTGAATCATCGCAGGGCATTTGTGTCGCGTGTTAATTGGAACTTAGAAACACTGTACGAACGACTTTGCTAGTCCTATGAAGAAAAGATGCGGACCGGAACTGACGTTAGTGCTAAACCGAAGGACAAGTCATGGAATTGTCCACGCTTACCGCATGCGAATGACTTATCCTATCGAGAGTCTGAATTATGTTATGGTGTTGTGCGGGAGTCTTTGAACATCGCGTATCCAGTAACCACAGAAATGTGAGAATGGCTTCAAGAGAATGCGTGAGCGTGTCGATTCGAATTCAGGCCCCAAGCAAGGAAAACAAACACGCTTACTACTCCGGCAATTCCTAAGATTCGAAACTATTTTATGGTTACCAAAAGAAAGATGTCACCAGAACCGCTTATGCTCATGGAAGTGCGGAAGGATGTGAGGGAGAAAGGTGCACCTCGACTCACCAACCCTTTTCAACAAGATTTTTGAGAACGAGGACTTGGATGACCGGAGGAAGAAGGCGACATACAAGCTTTAATCTATGCATTCTTCTTTCATGTATTTGCACCCCAAATACTTCATACATACCAAAGAACATGAACACAGAACAGCAGCATCTGACCAAGTTCGATGATAAAGGTTAAAATCTTATACGCACGGGTCGAATTCCGAGCAAGTACATAGTCAATGATGAATGTGAAAACTTACCAAGACAAAAATTCATCTCTAAAATCTTAGCTCGGGAGATTTTCAACAAGTTATGTGTCAATCAATTCGATTGATAACTCCTGAAAGTAACAAAGTACTGAAAAACGCTTAAGTGCTCTGGGTGCATAATGCATCCTGAACTTCGATTTTGGCGGATCTCACGTTATCTGATGAGCTTGGATGCACTGAGTTCACATGAACTCGACGGACCCAAGAATGACTCCGAAACAGTAAGCCCATCCAACCGGTTAACAGAAGCAAACGAACTTAATTTCAAAGGCAAAAAGCCACTAACATGAGCAAAAGTTCCCTCATTACCTCCTTCACCGGTCATATAGTTTACTGAAGCAAAGCTGATTTCAAGGGCAAATTGAAGCGAGTCACAAATAATTTAAATCGGGGAGAAATTCAATTAGAGACAACTATATATTTTTTTTGACATAACCAACATTTAGTCAAGCCCCGTCACCTACCAAGAATTCTCACCCGGCACGACAGCTCCCTTCCCAAAAATGCTCTGCGAAATCAACAGGATACCGAGGATCACGCCGTTGCTCCGCCCATCTCCGCCCTTGCCGCACAGAGGACTGACCCCTGCAACGCGGCTCCGGCAGAGAGGACACGTGGCACGGCGCTGCAACCACCCGTTGATGCACTCGGCGTGGAAGCAGTGGCCGCATCCCCCGCATCCCTACAGCATGGCTTTCAACCTCTTGGCATCCCTGCTCATGTTCCCAGAAGCTGAGTTAGATTTATTTCGATTCACATAAAGCATAGACATATCTGTGATACCATGCAACGCACAATACAATACCCTCTGGGATGACTTACGTAAAATTATGCCTCACGCTCTATTTATGAGGTTTTCGTTTTGGATAGGATCTGTTTAACATGATCTATTTGCTATATTCACCGCCAGAAGTTATGTGTTTTACGTTCTTACCAAGTTACAGTAAAACATCTGTATCGTATAGCAATGAAATTCCTTAAGAGTTTAGTAAATTTTCGTTACTGGATGTAGCTTTCATAAAATCAGTTTTCTAGTATATTTTGAATGAAAGTTACCAATTTCTTAAGAAACGTACTCGAAGTAAATTTCTAACTCTGTACTTACTCGATCCATCTTTCTAATAAGAGTCCTTAGAAGTTCTCCCACCAGCACAGAATTGCCCCTCTTTGTGGTACGGGCAAACACTAAATAAATAAATAATTACACATTTCCTTTAACCACTGTTCAAGTTCATTTTCAGCATCTCCCTTTGTAAAGAGAAGGCAATTTGTGCGGTAGAAGTTCAAGATGCTTTCTCTATTTGGTTCTCCCACTATGAGCATATTCACACCTTTCATATGCTTCAATGTGCTCTCCTTTTTTTTTTTAGGTATAAAATGTAAGTAGTATATAACAGATGGTGTACAGCAGCTTAGAGGCATACCCCGACGTTACAACTAGTACTAATAATTCGAGAAAATGGAGGTAGGAAGTCTCCATAAAGTAGCTAAAAAAAAGTTAGCTTGCGAAGGTTTGATTTTTTTGTATAGCGAAGCTCTACCTCTTACATTTTTCCACACCTTCGCCAAAATAATCTGAATGTCAGTTGGATTATTTTGAAACCGCCTATGATTATGCTCCATCCAAGTGTAATATACAGTCGCTAGGAAAGATACTTTGAGGAGTTTCGCTGCCAAATCTTTGCCTCTTGTTGCTCTAACCATCCATTGAAGCTCATCATTCCAACCCCATACATTACGTCTAATCCCATGTTGCACAAGAATATGCGCCA
Source organism: Syzygium grande (assembly GCA_024733475.1). Classification (NCBI taxonomy): domain Eukaryota; kingdom Viridiplantae; phylum Streptophyta; class Magnoliopsida; order Myrtales; family Myrtaceae; genus Syzygium; species Syzygium grande. The sequence continues at coordinate 10,144,008 of JAMXDD010000002.1, read as the reverse complement.
GATGCTACTTGTCCATTCGCACTGAAAGAAAAGGTGAGTCCTGTTCTCTATATTTACCCTACAAAAGGTACATTGGACATCAACTGAAGTCATCCACCGTGATATGATCTCTGCTGTTGGAAGCCTATCTTTACATACTAGCCAACCAATAAAATTATGTTTGCTAACGCCGCTACTCCTATTTTGTTCTCCCTCTATTAGCTGATCTCCATTCAAGATATTGTGTAAAGTAGAAAGTACGAGCAAGTATTCATTGGCGTCAATTATATTATCAAACTGAGCCAATTACATGTCACAACCTTTCCGGAGGTGAACCACCAAGGAAAAATCAATGGATTGCTAAGCATGGAGCTTAGCACAAGCTCTCCCAAACCCTATCAATCGAAACTTGGTACTCGATTCAATCAGGCAATTTATCTTACCTAGCTTACCTTTTGGAGCAACCACTAATCAATTACGGGTCGATTAGACACTCAAGTAAAATGTGAAAGTATATTTTACTTATGCGAAACAGAAATTTAATGGATTCAGGAACTTAGTTATGCTAGATTAATCTAACATATTTTTGGTATATTTTCTCTTTATTTCAAAAATGTTTTGCATGCATTATTTATCAATTTTCATACTACACCACTAACATGTGAGGGTTGGTCGTGCGAGTGTGTAATCGGGAAAGTAATACCCAATAATTAAAGCAGTAAATAAAATGCAAAAATTATGAACAACCTGGACACGCTAAGCAAAGCATATCACTATACATCATCAGAAGGTTTCTGCAAACTATGACTTTAGAACAATTTGTATGAATGTTACGTATGTGCATGGATTATTGACTAACAAGCATGCAATCTTTACTAATGAACCCTAAAATTCTATGTGATGGAAATTAACTTAATGCACTAATTACATTACTAAATGATGTGTAGGAATGTCATGGCTATATGACACGCATGATGAGTTCTAACATAAATGCGATGAAATTAAGCATGCATTGATATGAGATGTCATTTATACGAGATACCAATCAAAATTAATCCTATATGACATAATTTACTAAATGTCATGCAATATGCATTATACAAAATCAATTAACCTAATTAATGCAATAGATATGAAACTCTCTAATTCAAATTTTTTGCTCTTTTTCTTTGATAATTAACAAAAGACCAAATTAACCTTAGGAATCTCCATGTTAAATTAACATGCATTCCAAATCCTATATGCAAGATGGCATATATAAATAATATATGTTTTCTAAATGCATGACATATCAATATATGCGATCTTAAGTTAGATAACAAGCATGAATGACATGAAGCTAACCACGGATTAAATCTATGATGCAAATTATAAAGCTAACCGCTAATTCATTCTATACAGTGGGACTTGATTGAAACAACACAATTTGGGGTCATTTTATATATGGAAAAATTACCAAAACAGTCATAAACTTATTGCTATTGTGTCAATTCGATCTTAAATCTTTTTTTTTTTTGCCAATTCAATCCTAAATGTAGCATCCCAAACCCGCCCCTTTCAAGAGGAATCCTCCTATTTCTCAATATTCATCAAATTTTTCGCGGGCAGAAGATGCTTCTTTCTAAGGTCAACATTTATAACATGAATGTGACATAGAAATAAAGAAATGCAAGGACACGCAAGATATGAAATTACCATCATCATACTTAATAACAGGGTGATACAAGGGTGAGTTCGCACTCAGGGATACTGCCTATAGGAGCCACTACAACTCGAACTATTCACATGGACCCACCACTCACTTCAAAAAAACAAAAGCGACCACCCAAACACACGACTCTATCCCAAAATGTCACAGTCGTGTCTTCCAAAAGTTCTTCCTTCCCCCTCCTCGATACCGTCCTCACTCAACCCCGCTACTAGCACCATCGTCCGCTCCATCCTAGCCTAGGTGTGGGAGAGGTCTCACCAGCCGTCCTCCAACTCAAATATAGATGGCAACAAACTCCAAAAGTATGGGTCCCACTAGGGACCCAATATCTACAGTCAAGATGGAGATACACTTGATAAAGATTATCCCTTGGAAGCATGGGTCCACAAACTCAGACAAGTGGCCTTCAAAATCAATGGGCACTCCGTAGCTAATGGAGGTCAATGTGGAAAGTATCGGCATGGCTATAGATCCGTAAAAAGGTGTCAACAATAAACAGTGAGCGAAAGCTCAGCAAAGTGAACTCTATCACGCCATACTAAACAAATAATGTCAAGAATATCAACAAGATCAATCCGATAGACAACTAAACCAATCCACCAACTAGCCATAGCATGCATATACTCCCTTTTCCCTCTATGCTACTAATCACCAGGCATTAAGATCGTCAACCAATGAACAGATGTTGACACCTAAATTTTGGTGATTCAGTCAGTCGTTCATTGCATAAAAAATTAGGGATTGATCTCGGTCTCTAGACAAAAAATTAGTTAAATTGCATATAGATTAGGAGCATTTAAATTAGTAGTTAGGCTTATATAGTTGCATTTGCATTGGACCGGCGACAGGTGGACTTGAGTGAATGATTCTGAGCTTAACTAGACTAAGCCTGTGGTGGCCGAAATCATGTGTATCAAGTTAGGAAAATTTGATGGAAATTTGAAGTGATAAAGCTTGATATTATCAAGAATTTGGTCACATAGCAAAAAAGAAAGAAGCAATCGGCATGATTCCCATGATATTTGTGAGATCAACTATTTGAGGGAATAAATAATTGAGAGCGAGATTTAGTTGACAAGAGGAATATTTGATTGAAAAGAAAGAGGAAAGAAAATATGCATGCGTCCAAGGATTTGTCGGTGAAAAAAAGTATATAAAAGGACGAGGGGTGCTTCACTTCTCGGGGAGCCAAGAATCGTGAGTGAGAGCATAGAGAGGAGGCCACACAACTTACATATACGGCCATTCAAAGAAACACAAAAAAGAGGTGAGAGGTGAGAATATACTAGAGAGAGAGGGAGAGGAGTCGTGGCCGAGCATCCACTCATACGGCCGCGACTTTGCTTCACTCACCGCTGTCCACAGCCGCGACACTCCCCTGTTGGCCTGATGAGCAGCCGCTGTCTTGACGAATTGGTGTTTTACCGTCTCTTTAGCAATACCTGTTGCCCACAGGAGAAGACCTCGCCGGATTACTTCGGAAGAAGGTCCACCGTCATCAGACTTGGGAGGTTCTCAAAAGAATCCATTTGGGAACACTTGGAGATCAATGCAAACCACACTTGACTAATTTCTTGCAGATTTTCCAAGCATCCCTGACATGCACGAGACCTCTACTAATTCAGTTATTTGTTTTAGTTAAGCTTTTATATGTGCAGGTTTTCTTTGGCCGAATCCAATATCCATCCCTACAAGCCAAGCGAGTAACTCCAACAGAGCTGACGACACTTGCTACTCTGGACCGAGACGACGACGCTGCTGCCTCTCCTCACCGATCTGTGACTTTCGGTCCAAGTAAACGAGGCCACCATGACGCCATCTCCGTCACCGGGTCCAGCTGCATCGTTTGTGATCTACAAGCCACCATCCGCCGGTCCAAACTTGGAACACTACAAAAAAATATGAATTTTGCGATGGAAATTTTTCGATGCTAATTTGTGACAAACTTTGCGACGGATTTCTAATTCCGTCGCAAATTAGTGACGAAAAATTTCCGTCACAAATTCGCGACGAATTTTGCAACGGATTTATTTTCCATCACAAATTAGCGACGGAAAATAAATCTGTTACAAAATTCATCGCAAATTTGCGACGGAAAATAAATCCGTCGCAAAATCCGTCGCTAATTTGCGACGGAAAATAAATCCGTTGCAAATTTACGACGAAAAATTTTCGTCGCTAATTCCGTCGCAAATTAGCGACGACTAATTTTTCATCGCAAATTTGCGACGAATTTTGCGACGGATTTATTTTTCGTCGCTAATTTGTGCAACGAAATTTACCATTTTGCGACGAAAGTAGAGACGAATTAGATGATTGTCACAAGTTCAAATTCAAAAGAGATTGGATGATTTGCTACACGTCCAATTCTAAGAGAGATTAGATATTACAAATTCAAATTAGATAACACTACAAAAAAACACGAAATTTGCGACAAAATTTTCTCATTCGCAAATTTGCGACGGAATTTGCGACGTATTGAATTTTCCGTCCCAAATTTGCAACGGAAATTTTTTCTGTCACAAATTTGTGACGAAAAATTAAATACGTCGCAAATTCCGTCGTAAATTTGTGATGGAAAAAATTTTGTCGCAAATTTCCGACGGAAAATAATGCCTTCGCAAAATCCGTCGCAAATTTTGCGACGACAAAGTACGTCCGTCGCAAATTTACGACGAAAACACACGTCCGTTACAAATTCGCAATTTATCAACCTGTGACATGCAATCACTATCTCTCTCTTACTCTCTGTCGCTCTCTCTCGCTCTTTCATATGTCTGAAATCAGCAAAATCCACACACGCACAAATTAATGTCGATGAAGCTTTTGTACCGGTAAATGCAAACTTGCTAGCTTCGTGACTATTCGTCGTTGCATTGTAATTTTTTTTTTGTAATATATCTTTATGTTTGTTTTTTTCGTATCTGCATCACCGGTTTAACGACCAGCGACTGGTGACACCTTGCCGGCCTTCGGATGATCCGTCGCAAATTTGCGACGAATAAATGAAAATTCCGTCGCAAATTTGCGACGGAATACAATTTTCGTTGCAAATTTGTGACGAATGATATTATCCGTCGCAAATTTGCGATGGAAAAACGGTCCGTCGCAAATTTGCGACGGATTCTAGTATCCGTCGCAAATTTGCGAGGGATGAAATCCGTTTCTATCGTACATTAAAAACTATTAAAAAATGATTTTTAAGTGATTATTCTTTTTTGGGTTTGTGCCTAATTGAAGGTCTTGCAATCCAAGTGGACTTTGCAATTCTCATCAAATTAATCAATTTGTCCTACCAATATTTCAGTCAATTATTTGGGTAAGTCTTCTTTACATTATAATTTTTTCTATTTTTGCAATTTCATATTAATTGTTGCGTGAATAACAAAAATTATAATTTTATAATTTTAATTAAGAACAATAGATATGATATTTTAAATATTTTACCAAAATTTTTTATTTTAATACAGACACAATGCAAAGAGAAAGGGCTTAGATGTATAATAAGAACTTACCTGGACGTCAAGGATTGGCAGATGAGTTTCGTACTGGGTTGGAACTATTTTTAGACTTTGTTAGTAGTAAATATGAGTTTATGGATGGAAATAAGTTAAGGTGTTCGTGTAAAAAGTGTGGTAATGGTAAATTTCTTGTGTGTGATCAAGTTAGAGAACACCTTACTAGATTTGGATTTACTCCGAACTATTATAATTGGACTTCACATGGTGAACCATTTATATCTAATGAAGGATACAGAAGAAGTGACCAATTTTCAGTTAGGGAAGAATGTGGCTATTATGAGCAATTGAACCCATATGAGAGGATGGTGATTGATGCAGCTAGTTATAATTTTATCACAAAATCAAATCATGCAAGTACTAGTTTTACTCTTATACGTGAACAAATGAATACTAGTCATGCTTCACAATTGGAAGACATAGGAGTAACAGGTTTTGAGGAGAATGTGTATAATGAAACTTTTCAATCTAATCAGTTTTGGAATGTGTTGAAAGTAGCAAATGAACCTCTATGGGCAGGTTATGAGGACCACACTAAGTTATCGGTGACAGCTCGACTATTAAATATCAAGGCAGAGCATAATGAGTCTGCGGATTGCTTCAACTCTTTTGTTGAAGTAATGCGGAAATCATTGCCTCGTGATAACAACATGCCAAGTGATTTTTATGATATAAAAAAGTTAGTGGATAACTTAGGTCTTCCGGTTGTAAGAATTGATGTATGTAGTAGGAGTTGTATGATATATTGAAGAGATGATGAAAATGCAAAATCTTGCAAATTCTGTAGCCAACCTAGGTACAAGATTAACAGGAGGCCGGGTCGTAATCAGAAGCGTAGACCATACAAGCAAATATTTTATCTGCCCTTAATCTCCATATTGCAAAGGCTTTATGCGTCTAAAGCTACTGCTGAACACATAACTTGGCATGCAAATCATGAATAGAAGAGGGTCTAATGTGTCATCCTTCAGATGCGGAGGCATGGCAACATTTTGATAGAAAATACCCTGAGTTTGCAATGGAGCCTCGGAACATTAGGTTAGGTCTCTGTGCCGATGGATTTGCTCCATTTGGGAAAACAGGAAAAAGTTATTCATGCTGGCCAGTTATCTTAACGCCGTACAATCTTCCACCTGGTATGTACATGAAGACACCTTATATATTTTTGACATTGATCGTGGCAGGGCCGCAAAATCCGAAAAAGTTGATAGAAGGTGTCTCTACGTATGACGTTTCTACCGATCAAACATTTGTAATGAAGGCTGCCCTTCTTTGGATGATAAATGACTTTTCAGCTTACGAAATGTTACCTAAATGGAGTACAGCTGGATCTTAGGATGTCCTATATGTTTGGAGAGGTCAAAGTCATTTAGATTAAAACATGGAAAGAAGCCTAGCTATTTTCACTGTCATAGACAATTTTTACCGTCAAGTCATCCTTTCAGAAGGAATAAGAAAAAGTTCATTAAAAATAGGACTGAAAGAACGCGTCCACCATTGAGGTTGACCGGCGATCAAATTTAAGAGCGTGTATAAGACTTTCCAACTGTTGTTGAGAACCTGCACACGACACGACTTTTGCGTACGGAAGTACACATAAGTGGACAAAACGCAGTATATTTTGAGATCTACCATATTGGAAGGCCTATCTTGTTCATCATAATCTTGACGTCATGCACATAGAAAATAATGTTTTCGATAATGTCATAAATACTGTGATGGATGTCGCCGGAAAAACAAAAGACAACTTGAATGCCAGAAAAGATATGAGAGATATTTACAATCGGCCAATACTAGCTGTGGATGCAAGCAGCAGGGGACCAAAATCGAAAGCAGTTTATACATTGGATAAGGAGCAGAGGCGAGTTGTTTGTCAATGGTTGAAATCTGTGCAGTTTCCTGATGGATATGCTTCGAATCTCGGGAGATGTGTTGATTTGAATGAATGCAAGTTGACAGGTTTGAAGAGTCATGATTGTCACATCCTGATGGAAAGACTAACTCCAATAGCTTTGAAGGAAGTTCTACCGAACTTTGTATGAGGCGCCATTACAGAATTAAGCAATTTCCTCCATGATATTTGCTCGACAGTGTTAAAAGCATCGCACATGGAAAAACTAGAGAGAGATATTCCAATTATTCTTTGCAACTTAGAAAGGATATTTCCTCTGGTGTTTTTTAATTCGATGGAGCATCTCTTAGTTCACTTGCCTTATGAGGCCAAAGTTGCAGGTCCCGTCTAATTTCGATGGATGTATCCATTTGAGAGGTAATGTTATTTTTTTAAAATACAATTCAAATTAGTTTATCATATAATATGTTCCGATAAGTTTCTTTCTATTTCAACTAGATTATTATATCATTTGAAGAAAAAAGTGAAGAATAAGGCACGTGTTGAAACTTCAATTTGTAATGCATATATTGTGGAAGAAGTGACAACATTTGTATCATACTATTTTGAGCAGCACGTTCAGTGCAAGAGGCGGAGAGCAGGCAGAAATGATGAGGGCCCCATTGATCCCAATTGCACGGCATTCTCTATTTTCAATTAGCTGGGTCGACCAAGCGGCGCATGTCAGTTTCGTTACTTATCAGGCGAAGAATTTCATGCAGCCCATACTTATATTTTATTGAATTGCCCAGAAGTCGAGCCATACTTCAAGTAAGTGTAAATTTGCAAATATATGTTTTGCGTGTCAAATATTTGTTAATAATGATATGGTTTTTAATATTAGGATTTTCCAAACTTCAATGTCTAGACTACAACCAAATGAGTTTGACCGTTTGTGCGATAAACAATTTGCAGCATGGTTCAAGACATATGTAAGTTGCTTATGGATCAAAACCAAGTTATTAAAATTATTTACATCATTTAGTAAAATATATATTATTGACTTTGCATGTGTAACTTTAGGTTCACAGTAATTATGATGAATTTGGAGGGCAAGGATTGTTATATTATCTGTCATGAGGTCCACAGTTAAGAGTTCGAAGTTGGCCAGCATATTTCATATATAGATATAATTTTCATACTTAAGAATATGGAATGGGAAAATCCACAATGAATAGTGGTGTGTCTGTTCGGTCATCCAATGGTGACCGTTGAAAAGATGATTTTTATGGCTTGTTGGATGAAATCATAGAGATAGAGTACCTTGAACCATTAATGATGCGGGTTGTGTTATTTAAGTGCATGTGGTTCGACCCCCGTCAAAGGAATGAAGTTACATACGAAGTTCAATTTGGTTGAAATAAATCACAAGAAAAAGGTATATGAAGTATGAACCATTTATCTTGGCACAACAAGTAATTCAATTATGTTATGCATCATATCCTAGTTTGAAACGTGACAAAACCGATTGGTGGGCTGTATGTAAAATCAAAGCACGGAGGAAAATCGAGGAACACTGGACGAATAGAGCCTACCAACAAGAGGAAGTGTGTAACACGGTTGAAATTGAGGAATATAACATACCAACTTTACGAGATCCATGTGGAGCAATGACAGATGTAGATCCAACTGAAATTTGCGAATTAAATGTACAAGAATGTTCTGAATCTGATTTTCAAACAAATGACGAAGACGAGGAAAAGACGAAGACGAAAACAAAGATGAAGACGAAGACGACGACGAAGATGAAGATGAAGACGAAGATTAAAATTTTTGTCACAAAACACTACAGATGTATAATTATTAATGTTACAAGTGTTATTTTGGTTGTTATTTTTATTGTTCTTGTTATTATTGTTATTGTGCTTTTTTATTATTGTTATTGTCGATTATTCTTTCTATTTTAATTTGTCGTCCGAAATTTTGTCCCTAAATGCGGACAAGTCAAATATTATTAACGTGCCCTAACATTTCTAATATTCTAATTTCCAATGCAAAATTTGAGATGCCAAAATTTTTGACTGAAAAAAAGACGTAGCAAATTTAAGACCCAAATCAATGAGACGCTAAATTTTTGACCGAAAAAAGGATGTCACAAATTTACAATGATCATGTAGTATGTGCAAAACTGCGACGGACTCAAAACCTGTCCGTCGTAAATTTTCGACGGAATATACTTGTCCGTCGCAAATTTTGCTATGGAATTTCTACCATTCGAAATTTGCGACAGACTCAGACTTGTCTGTTGCAAATTTTGCTAGGGAATATTTACCGGTCGACATTTGCGACGGACTAAGACCTGTCCGTTGCAAATTTTGCAATTTTTTATCCGTCGTAAAGCCCAAACTTTACCGTCGCAAAATATGCGACGGACAGGACGTGGTCCGTCGCAAATTTGCGACGGACTCAAACATGTCCGTCACAAATTTGCAACGAACTAAAATGTATCCGTCGCAAATTTGCGACGAACTCACATATGTCCATCGCAAATTTGCGACGGACTCAAATATGTTCGTCGCAAATTTGCGACGGACATATATGAGTCCGTCGCAGATTTGTAAGGGAATTTGCACCGTTCGAAATTTGCGACGGACTAAAATTCTCCATCGCAAATTTGAGAGGGAATTTGAACCGTTCGAAATTTGCGACAGACTAAAATTGTCCGTCGCAAATTTTACGAGGGAATTTTCCCGCTCGTAATTTGCGATGGATTTTTTATTTCCGTCGCAAATTTTTTTAGTATTAAAAATTGCGACGGACCTAGAATGTTCGTCGCAAATTTTTATAGGTGAAATATTTCCGATGGAACACAAACGTCCGTCGCAAATTTGCAATGGACACATAATGTCCGTCGCAATTTTTGTGTCGGTGAAATATTTGCGACGGAACACGAACATCCGTCGGAAATTTGCGACGGACACATAATGTCCGTCGCAATTTTTTTAGGTGAAATATTTGCGACGGACGTTTGTATTTCGTCGCAAAATTTTGTCGATGAAATATTTGCGACGGAACACGAACGTCCGTCACAAATTTGCGATGGAAATGTCGAATGTCCGTTCCTCCCCATTTCTCCGATGCCCCTTTCCCCGCACGTCATAAATCTGCGTAGGTCCCCCCCGCCGTCGCCCGTCAGCGGCCGTACCGCCCGCTATCCCGCTGCCGTCGAAGCCCCCCATTCCTCCCCCATCCCCGCCCTCCGATGCCCCCACTGCCGCCCCCGCCCGTCTCGCGGGTCAGCCCCCGGCCCATATTGTCCTTGAACCAAGTAAGTCAATTCTCTAACCCCTAGTTAGTATAATTAGGTAATTAGTCGGACTTGTTTAGGGATTATATAAGATTACTTTTCATTGGCTAAATTACGGATTTATTTCAGGATTGCATGTGGCTTTGATCGATGGTCGACTAGTTAATTTGTTTATTATGTGGATGATTAAGCGTTAAATGACGATAGGATGATTGATTAAGCGTTTTCACAGAAAATGCTTGAAAATTAAACAATTCTATAAAAAATCATGCAAAATTATGGAAAATTAAAAAAACGGTATATGTTGACAACAAATATGAAATTTCACCGTAAAAGATTTTTAAAATTTTTAACAAACTAAAATTTCATAATATCACAAAATTGCAAAAATTAATAGTGCCCACCCATTTTCAGTGAAAGTTAGATTTTTTAACGTTCCGAGGAAAAAATTATTAAAAAATTAAAAATTTCCATAAGCTGATAAATGGCTTAACATAAATGTGGTCACCTATTGTGAGGGAAATTTTTTTTTTGTGAAGAAAAATTACAAAAATATAAAATTTCAAAACTGCACAGAATTGCCTAGAAAACATAGGGCCATCAACTTGCAGTGAAATTTAAATTTCTTTAGATCCCAAAAAAAATTAGAATTTAAAAATTTTCAAAACTTCACGGAATGGCTTATAATACCCTTGGCCACCCACTTTTAGTTATATTTAATTTTTTTAACGTGCCCTAAAAATTATTAAAATACAAAAAGTTTAAAATTTGGGAAACTTTACCTAATAGCTTAGACTACCTGTAGCCACCCAATTTTAGTATGAAATTTTTTTTTTTTACGGAAAAAATTTTATATTAAAAATAATAATTTAAATATTCTTAAAATTTTTAAATTTCAAAACTTTACAGAATGTCTTAGAATATCGGTGCCCACCGACTTTTAGTGAAATTTTTTTTTAGGTCCCAAAAAAAATTTAACAATAATAATAATTTATTTCTTACAAAACTTTATAGAATGACTTAGAATATTTGTGGCCACCCACTTTCAGTGAAATTTAAATTTTTGTACGTGGTAAAAAAAATTTAATCAAAATGAATGCGATTCATATAGTGATGTTCGATACCTGTGGCCACCCATATCGTGCTCATACATTGATGTTTCATATCAAAATGAATGGGATTCATAGTATATTTGTTTATAGGAAATTGCACGTCATAAACACTCGACATTGGCTCATTTCAAGGAAACATTTTCTCAGTCTTTCCATCAAAATGGTAAGTTTCATCATGTACATCATTATGTATTCGTAATACGTGTCAATAGTTCTTTACATATTCGCATAACCTTCCTACTTGTCAGTATAAACATGGAGGTCACATGCCTAGAAGACAAGGCTCTTCCTCGTCCTTGTCCCCGTCCCTTTCCTCTTCTCCTGTCCTAGCATCTAACCCTCAACCACAATATGGTCGGTCACTATATGGGCACGTTGGCCCTTCCTCCCACACTCAACATTATGTTACGGGACTTGACCGCATGCGAACTAAACATTCTCCAGTTCAATCTCCTTTAGCTCCCTCTCCTTCCGTTCCACCCTATTATTCGGCAGAACAATCGAATATTGACGGAAACAGAGGTCAAAAAGATAACCGATTCTTCATATGCCCATTTGGAGATTCATAAGTGCTTCATTTTTATTTTAGTATATGTCATATTTAGGGCTTTAGATATTGATGTCAACTGAATTGTCCGTGTTGCACAATATTCGTATGAATGGCAGATTCACGGATACTATGTCTGTTGTGAGGGAATTGAACAAAATAGTAAGAAACTTTTGGATGGGAGAGCATATTAATTACAGAAGTGTTCCACAAGAAGTAAAAAAAAATGTGGTAGAATGAGTTCAAGGTAAGTTTTACATATTTTATTTTCTCGCCAATTAAGTTTGGTGTAGTATATTGATGGTCATAAATGATGTAAAGGGACCAGAAAAACTCTGCAGTTTTCGATACCTAAAGGATCAGATATTTTCTCCGACATGAATTTTACAAAATCTGTCTATATGTGTCTGGTGCATGGTTATGGATATGTGATCATCATAATAATTTTCAATTTGTGTTTTATTTATTAAAGCGGAAGTTCAAGTGGGAGGAAGCGGAAGACAATGAAGTGCGAAGAATTTTCGATAGGAAAATAAGTGATTTTATGCGAAATGTCATGAATAGAGTGAAGAGCAAGCAAGCGAAGCCGTCTTTCTTTACGGCTGACAATTGGGTGGCAATTAACACATTTTGGGCATCTGAACAGAGTTGGCAATTCTGTGAGCAGAATAAGAAGAATCGATCTTTTAGTTCTAGTGATGGGTCAGCCACATATGCTGGGGGCTCTATCAACATTGCGGAGCATCGCAAATGACTGGTAAGTTTGTTAAATGAGTTATAAGTTAATTTAATTCAATTACTCAAGTTTACATTTTGTAGGCACATGAATTGGGGACAGAACCAACATTTGCAGCTACATTTGAATGCACATTTCAAAAGAAAGATAAGACATGGACTGGCAATCGAGCAAAAGCTGTTAAGGTATGTAAGGTTATACTTTGGCTTATATGTAAACTATAATGAAAACCGTGAATGCTTTCAATATTTATGGTATATATATATATATATATATAGTGATTTTATTTTCATCTACATTGTTAATGTAAGAAAAATATGATGAACTTTTAATGAGCAGTGCTAGTGGTAGTGATGATTGTCCTGAGTCCCGGCCACCAGTTGATAATATGGCATTATGGATGGAGGCAACGGGTGGAGCGAAAAAAGGGAAAATATTTGGGATGAGATCGTTGTCAAGGATGTACATGCCGAATAGTCCTGGAAGTTTATCATCTGCTGGGACTAGTCGAAGGAGGTCATGACTAGACAAGCAATTGACCCAAGAAGTGAATCGTTTGAATAATTTACTTGTTAAAAAGGATGAACGAATACATAACTTGGAAGAACAAATGAGAATCGTTATGCAACACCTTAACCTCCAGCACAATGACGGTCCTCCTGTACCTCCAGCCAATCTAATAGGTGATGGGCACAATGATGACCAACACATTGATGCCGAGAATGCTGATACTGATGATGATGATTTTCTATGGTCTTTCTAGTTAAAATTCTGGGTAAGCTTGCTTCATAATCTTGGTTTTTCATAATTTCACTCATATTCATACGTAAGAACATTTATGTTCGTCCTGAAACGTATTTTTGTTATTTTATAGCTAGTTCCACATCCATGTTTAAACGCTGTTTTTATATTCTGGACTGATTTATGTATCGACATTTCCTCAGGTCTTGACAAAGGTGACTACTTTTGGTGTCCTGCCATCGTACCAAAGCCGCGTCTTCTTCTATATGATTTTTTTGCGTCTTCTATGGTTGTCCCGTCTCTTAGCTCATGTTTTGAATGATTGTAAGATTGGATATCAAATAGCATCATGTCAGACTCTATAACTTTCCTTCTGTTATTTGTTTCAATTATATGTCACTGTGGCTAGTTTGTCAGAATTTATGGTTTGTTCGTTTCTCTGTTTCAATTATATGTCATTGTCTCCTTTGATTGATATGGACAATAATTTATGGCCGACATAATATAAAAATAGTGACGGATATTTTAAGCTGAATTTTGCTATTATTAAAGTTTGTCGCTAATTTACGATGAAATTCGCGACGAATTTTCCGACGATTTTGCAACGAAATTTACAACGAATTTTGCAACAAATTTTGCGACGGATTGGGTTCGTCGCAAATTTGCGACGGATTTTTGCGACGAATTGAGTTCGTTGCAAATTTGCAACAAAATTTGCGACGAATTTTGTGACGGATTGAGTTCGTCGCAAATTTGCAACGAAATTTGCGACGGATTTCGCTACGAATTTTGCGATGCATTGTATTCATGGCTAATTTACGACGAATTTTGTGGCGAATTTTTTTCAGTTGCAAATTTGCGACGAATTTTTGAATTTTCCGTCGCAAAAATTTGCGATGCCCTAGTAGTGATGGAATTTTTTCCGTCGCAAATTCGATTTGCGACGGATTTTTCCGAAATTTCTATCGCAAATTTCGTCGCTAATAGGCAGTTTTTTTGCAGTGTAAGATCTATTATAAACTCAGGATATTAGATAATCTCTTAAAATGTTCTCGTCCCAAATAAGATTTTTTGGATTCGATAGGTGCAAATCTTATCTTATTTTTTTTCAAGACTTAAATATAGATAACACAGATATCTATTTAGTTGAATACGGCGATTTCCTCTACACGTATCTCTTATGTATGCATAAATATATGGGTAAATAAATTATAGCAATTTTCAAATAGATCGGAATCAGGTGGATGTATGAAATGTAAAGTCAATGTATCTATATGGGGATATCTATAGGAGATAATATAAAAGAGATATTCTTATTTGGACCTAACCAATTTGATCTAACTAATTAGATGAATTATTCCTAAAGGGTTACATCCGAATGATGAGTGAATAGAGGGCATGCATTCTATTAGAGAAATATCTAGAAGATTCCCTATATTTCCTTTAATTGATTGTAAATGATATTTTCCCTTTTAGATAGTCATCCTATAAAATCGATAAATAAGTTCGTGTACTCTTCATTTGACAATGATATATATATACATATATATATATTTGCTCTTAATTTTTTTTATCACATTATTGACTTGGTATCAGAGCCCTATTGTTATTTGAAAAAGCGTCAATCGAGTCTGTTTGTAACAATGACATCCACATCAGTCATGTTTTTCCACAGTGTTCGTAATGCTAGTCACGTCGGCCCATTTCGCAACAACCTCCCGTAGTTGTTTGACATTCCTCCACTGCTCTAATGAAAAAAAAAAACATCACTAGACTTGCCGCCCTTAGACGAATTAGATCATGACGTTTACTAATTCGTCAAATATGAGTAATGTGTCATTATAAGAAGCATATCTACTCAAGGTTCCGACGGAATTAGCGACGGATTCAAAAAATTGGTCGGTATAAACATTTCCATCGCTAATTTGAAAAAACGAAATTAGCGACGGATTTGAAAAAATGGGCGCCATGTGCCACGAAGATCACTTCCGTCGCAAATTTGCAATGAATTTAGAAAATGCCCTTTATTTTTGGAATCCGTCACAAAATCAGTGGCAAATTTGCGACGGAAAAAAATAAGTCCGTCGCAAATTTGCGACGGAAAAAATAGTTTGTCGCTAAAATTTCGAGTTCCCCGCCCTTACTCCCAATTTGCCCGCCCTCTCCCCCATTCTCTCTCTTTCGTTTCTCTCTCTCTACTTCCGCTTCTCATTCTCCTTCTCCTTCTTCCCTGTCCCCCACACCCCTTCCCCCCACGCTTCCTCCCGCGACTCCTCCTCGCCCGTGGCCTCCGGAGCCCTAGAGGCCGCGGAGCCCGAAGGAGCGGCTGCTCCTGCCCCGTCGAGGCCAAGGAGGAGCTCCCCGAGAAATTAGAGGTGGATTAGAGGTGGAGGAGGTGGAGCAAGAGGATGGTGCTGTCGTCTCAGAAGATGGTGCTGTCGCTGATGAACTTACTGATACTGAAGAAAAAGCTGCTTCGGTTGTTTATTATCGCTTCAATCCTATAAAGAAGCTCTGGCAAGTAGCGATTCGACCCGCACGCGAAGTAATTGGGGGCAAAGGACGGACGGTGGTCAGAATTCGTCGCGAGCTTTGCTGGGAAACGCGGGCAGCTTCGTCCCTGTAGCTCATTTCGTCATCATTCCGATATTGTCCGCTTCGACACGTCTCTGAAGATACGCCAAGGAGGGGGTTGGCGGCGTTTGATTCTCTTTTTGGTTTTTTGGTTTTTGCTATTGAGTCCGTTGTGTATATAAGGAGCTTTCGATTCGTGGCCCTTTCGTGTGGGGGGGGGGGGTGTGGATTTGAGGATTTGTCTGGCGCCAAGTCCGGCGGGGGCGGTCGTCATCAATTGGCCAAGGAGCTGTCCGTTCTTCACCTTATCGCCATTGGTAATTGCTGAATCGAACTGAAGTTCTTCCCCTTTTTCTTTGTGGTTTTGTTGGTGTGGGTGGATCTGTGGTTTGGTTCTTTGGCCTCTTTTTGTGTGGTCGATGATGGCAAAATTGTTTGTTGCTCGCGTTACAATGTTCCCTATTGGCCGTTGGAACTTGGAAGCTTTGTTTTTTTTTTAGATGAGGCTGATCGAACTTGACATTCCCTGATTGATGAAGTTTTTGGAGTTCGTTTCATGGTGCTCTTTGTGCTTGAAGATGATTTGCTCTTCAAATATCTTCTTCGTGGACCGATTTACTCTGTCTTTTTCATTCACGATTGGCAATTTCTGGTCTTTGGTTCTTTTTGCAGTTTAAAAGTCACTGAACTTAGCATTGACTATATTATTTTCCCTGTACATGACGGCGCCTCTTATGTAATTATTTGGCCTATTCTTTTCCATCATTCCTATTTATTATCGAAGGTCTCAGTAGCTTACTTTGGACTTTATGGTTTGGTAAGGGGTTGGATCTACGATCGAAGCTAGAGTTTACATTCTTGTTGGGACAGTTGCTAGAGAGCATTCCGGACCGGCTCTCACCTTCTCGTTCCTGATAGCTGGAATTGCAGCAGCTCTTTCAGCCTTCTGTTATGCGGAGCTTGCAAGCGGTTGTCCATCTGCTGGGAGCGCGTATCATTATTCATACATATGTGTTGGAGAAGGGTAATACTTTGTAGAACTTTTTTGAGAATTATTCAGGTCGCTTACAATCTTTAATCGAGGCTGTGTTTGATTAGTAATTTCTCTTTTCACCCTTCCTGAATTATGATGATCAACATTTTTTCCTTCTAATCTCGACTGCTTGCGTTTGTATGAGTTGGCTTTGACTGTGTTGAAATTGAATTAGACACCTAGACTTGCATCCACCTTTTTAAGAGTTCTATTGTTTGTTTGAACCATCATCTCAACATGGCTTTTTGCTTGACAATGTTGCTTGGCTGATTGGTCGGGCGCTGATACTGGAATACACAATTGGTGGCTCAGCTGTAGCTCGTGTGCTGCAGTTCTAGTAAATGTCGTTACTGGGCTGTTATGTGTGGGAATTAAGGAGGTAATCCCTCTTGTAGATTTATTTGATGCGGAAAGTGCATTTACGAGTTAGTATCTATTATGATTGTTGCTCTTGTGCCTTACTTTGCAATTGACCCTGACACCTCCATCTCCTCTGCATTTGCACACCATGGGATGCATTGGGCAGTGTTAAGTGTATAATTTGTATCAAAGTGGTTGTGGCAGCTTCTCCTTTTGTTGGGGATGACGGATGTGCACTCAGAATTTTGTTTGTGATGCTTGCTTATTTTGTTGCAGGTACATAATCACAGCTGGAGCTATTACTGCTCTCTGGTCCACACTGATGTGCTTTGTAAGTGCAATCCTTTTAATTTTGGATGTGATATTTTGGTAATGTAAATATATCACTTTCTTCTCTGAGTTTGTGGGATTTTGAGTTTTCCTTGCTTTTGGGAATTTTATGGTTTTAATTAAGAATATTAAACAGTAGATATATTTTGTTTGGCAGTCAGGTTAGTTATTATGTGTTGATGTGCAGAGGGGGAGATTTGCCAAGGATGGTTTGATTCAGTATTGCATTGTATGTCAACAAGTGAATGTCACTTCTTTGGAGGAGGTGATGAAGCACTTCATGCAAACCTTATAGGAGAAAGTAGACCAGGCGCAAGATTGGAAGGATCTTTTCATATCTATCGGGGATAAGCTTTGCTTCAGCTTCTTCTGTGCCAGAAGTGCAATTGGCACAATATGTTCCTGCCCTGGAAAGAATTGCCACCTTGAGGTTGCTTAAGTAGGTGCTTTAATACGCAAGATTATTTATTCTCTCATTATGTGTTCTATAAAAAAAAATATTTATCATTTTTGTAGAAAATGTAGATGAATGTATTTCATTTTCATATTATTATAATATTTTGATGTTATTAAATGCTTAATCAATGTTAAATATAAATTCTAGAAATTAATTTTGCTGTTAATAGATTTAAAATCGAAATTGTCCCTAAATAATATTTGCCGCAGAGTTCGTCACTAAAAAATTAATAAAAATTCGTTACTAAATTCATTTCGGAACAATGTTCGTGGTAAAAGTCAAAATTTTTTCGGCAAATTAACGACGAATTTTGCCACGAATAAGTTCGTCGCAAATTACTGACCAAAAAAAAAATTTGTGGTAAATTAGCGACGAATTTTGTGATGAATATAGTTTGTGGTAAATTAGCGACGAATTTTACCACGAATTTTGCAACCATTACAGTTCGTGGCTAATTTGCGACGAATAAAGTTCGTGGCTAATTTTGCGATGAATTTTGCGATGAATTTTGCGATAGATTTTGTGTCGAATTTTGTGACAAATTTTGCGACGAATAAAGTTTGTGGATAATTTGCGGCGAATTATTTGCGACGAATTTTGCGACGAAACTTACGACGAATTTTGCGACAAAATATGCAACTAAATTTGCGATGAATTTTGCGATGAAATTTGCGACGAAATTTGCGACTAATTTTGTGGCGAATTTTGCGACGAAATTTGCAAGGAATTATTTGCGACGAATTTTGTGATGGACAGTGTTCGTGGCTAATTTGCGACGAATTATTTGTGACGAATTTTTTTCCGTCCCAAAATTGCGACGGAAATTAAAATTTTTCGTCGCAAAATTTTGCGACGACCTATTAGCGACGGAAAAGCAAATTTCGTTGCAAATGCAATTTGCGATAGATTTTGCCTTTTTTTTCGTCGCAAAAATCGTCGCTAATCCAGCGTTTTTTTTGCAGTGGAAAGCAAATATTCAAATTAGTTAAAAATTTCATCTAATCTGATTTTTGAGTATATTCTTTCCTTATTTGAAATATTGCAATTTTGTTTGAATCCTTGAGTGATATTATCATATCTATTAAGTTCCGAATAATTTTTAAATTAGGAATTATTTCCTAATTTCGTAACGTGCTGTGGTTGTCAATCCAATCTCCTTCCCAAGATATGATTGGCAATCAACTGGTAAATCGTCAATTCGATCTCCTGCTCGAGATACAATTTGTGATTGTGTGGAAAAATTGGCTAATCCAATCTCATGTCCGGGATATGATTCGTTAATCTATCGTTTCTAAATTTAAATGGATATCAGTAATATTTTGCGATATGGTGTCGTGTCGATTTGATTGTTATTTCTTTCTTTCTTTGTTCGATTTGAATTGATTTTTTTTCTAAAAAAATCCAAAAAATATATAGAGATTATTTTTAGGATAGATTGCATGTTAATATTAGGGAATTTAATTAATTTCGAATTTCATAAAAAAAAATATAAAATAATAATAAAAATAAACATGTGCATGTCATATAGTTTAGATTGCATCATGCTTGCATGTGATCTTGTCACGTCATTTATAACTTACCACGTCATTCCTAATTTGCCATGTCATCATGTATGACATGTCATTGCTTGCGTATCATTTAGTGATTATATGTTAGGATCATGACACTGCGTGTCACGTTAGAATAGGCATTCTTTGTACGTCATCACATTAGAGCAATTGCATATTAATTAATTCTCGTCATTAGAAATCTCATGTCTAGGTTCATTTGTATGCCACATTAGAGATAGTGCATTTAATTGTTGTTAGAATTAGGACATTTAAATAAATTGTATGTCGCATGTCATACTAGACGTAGAATGCATTGCATAAAGTTTAGTTTTCGTTAAATCAAAGAAAACCCTAAAAAAGATTTGAGTAAAATTGCGTGTTAATTAGAAATCATATTAGAATTGTAAATGTGGTTTTCTAACTAACATTGCAGATGTTTTGTTGCTTTGAGGTAAGTCCCTATCTTGCAATTTATTTATTGCTTTGCATTATTGAGCGTACCTGCATGATCACAATGCATGTTAGTCGATAAGTTTAAAATCAATCCAAGTTGCCTGAAAATATTTTTGAAATAAAAGAGAAAATGTACCGAAAGAGCATTAGAGTAATCTAGTGTAACCAAGTCCCCAAATCCATAATCTCTGGTTCGTAGGAGTAAAGTAATTCTCCCGATACTTTACTTGGGTTTATAATCATCTTACCAAAAAATAGATTAGTGGCGACTCCTGATTGAAATGATTTGAATGTTAAGAACTTAAACTCTAAGTCGCAAATTGATAGGGTTTGAGAGAGCTCGAGTTAGGCTTAGACTTAATAATCTATTAGCCAAACCTCTAGATGGTGCACCGCGGGAGGTTAGGTCGTGACAATAGACAATCACACGAGCACCCATCGCATGTGTTACGTGACATTAATCAACCTTTAATCTCCACTCCAAGGCACAAGTCTGGTGCACTCGCCGGCCATGCATGGAGGAGCAACCCGTCTAGCAAGGTCCGTACACCCTCCGGTCTATGGCAATATACGCCAGAATTCTCATCGACCTGCATGGGCTTCGTAGTTGACTCACCATGGCATCCTGATCAAACTCTCAGGGCATCTAGGGCATGGTACCTTCTAGGCATCGTAGTCCACCGGACATGGCATCCCGCTTTCCCTTCAGCTCTTCGGGCCACTGTCGTCCATAGACCAACAGGTCAATCATCTCTTAGTCACACATTCACACACACAAATGATCTTTTCATTTATCACATGCATAGCTCACAATGAACTTACCACTTACCGTGTACCCCTTGGACTCCAAACCAATTCATGAGTATCAATTTTGCCTCATCATATCAAGACCATTAATGCCTCATTGGAAATCTAATTGAGGGTGGTTACTATCTCTAGTAGACAAGAAATTAAGAATCCATCATCTTCTAATAAAAATTCGAGATTTTCTAACAATAGGTAAAATAAGGCAGTTTTGAGCATTTTGAGAAATCAAGACCAATAGTATAGTAAATGATCTCGAAAAATTATCAAATTTGAATATGCCATATAACAGAACTTAAGTGACATTTTTCATGAATAGTGTAAAACCCAGATCCTTTTGTATACCTGAGAATGAGCCACTTAAAATCTAACCAAAACTGGCCCGCCAGAGCATAATGATTAAACCAAAAGAAATACTCGTTTCGCAAATCAAATCTTCTCAAAATACTTCAAAATTTTTATAGGTTGTAGACATGGATTTCTTTAACAACTTTCGTGAAGGAAATATGTCCAATTTCGAACTAAAAATTTTTATAAAAATTCGAGAACATAAAAAGGTCACTGATTTTACTGTATTTAACAGATTTAATACGGTAAGAAATAAGGGCTTCGTGCAATTCATTTGAACTCAGAAAAATCTTAATTTAAAGTATGTTATAGTCCAAGATTTTTTGAACAACTTTTATGAAGAAAGTTTTCAATATTCATGTCACAAAAAGCTCTATAAAAATGGAAAACCGTAAAAGTCCAGCAATGTTCTGGAAAACAAAGCCGAAGTTCAAGAAAATGACTATAACTTGAAACCCACAAATTCTCATCCAAGAAACTCAAAACCAGAAGTCCATACCAACATGCAACGTCCATTTCCAACCTCGTTCAACAACCTATACCCACAAAACTCATTGCAAAAGGTCTAAACCAACATACTTGGGCACATACACAATCAAACCATTCTCCCCAACAGCATCAAGCCACCCCATTGTCTAGTCCAAGGCCCAAACCTAACATACAAACACTAAAACGGTTAGTATGGAGTGAGGGAGCACACTTGCCTCGGCGGTGAGTGTGGCGGCACGGCGTGCGGGTCTTGGCTGGGAGAGAGAGCACAATGCGGCGATTTCCGACTCGCAGTTGTTGCTGCCACTGACATGAGGAGACGGGATGGTGGAGGGAGTGGTTTCATGTGGACGGACGGTTGTCGCAGAGGGGTTGAGCAGCTACTGGTTGGCTGGGTTGCCGACTGGTGAGTTCTGAGTAGAGAGAGAGAGAAGAGAGAGAGAGCGCGAGAGAGAGAGCTGGTGAGGAAGAGAGTTAGCAAAAGAGGGGGAAATGAGAGGAAGGAAAGAGAGTGGAATGACTCTTCCCCTTCCTTTGCATGCATGGCCATTGCCCGGATGGGGCAGTGGAGAAGACAGGCGCCACATGGCGCTTCTCCTCCGCCAAGTGGTGGAGGGGAAAGAAGAAAAAGAGAACAAAAGAAGAAAAGGAAAGAGAAAAGAGGGGCAGTGATGATTCAGTAAGAAGGAAAAAGGGGGCAGTGACAGTGGTGTTCTCGACAGGATGGCGGCAGGAAAAGGGAAGGAAAATGAACGGGAGGGTGAAGCGGTAGAAAGGTCGGGTCGCGTGATGATGCGTCATCAGAAACAGTCGGCGCGGCGGCCATTGGCACCAAGAAACGCGGCACACTTCTTCATAGACAACAATCGTGACGGTTTCCAAATTCTCCGTCAACAAATGCCTTAATCATTTAGGATCCCTTCCTTCCTCTGATCATATAGAGGTTCAGGATGTCGCACTAGATCTTTTGTTTTATGCCAACTCAATTCATCCGGTCAATTTTGCCTAGCTGGCACTGACATGGACGTCGACCGATGCCAGCCCTCCGGACGACACTGACATAGCAATTTTAAAATATTTTTTTTATTTTTTCGAATTTTGTATTTTTTTTCCTTTTCTTCTTCCCCTGGCCAATTCAGAGACCGGCGACTAGCCAAGGGCTAAAGCCGGCAAAACTGGTCACCAACCACCAGTGAGGCTCGCCCTCGCCAACACTGGCGAGGGCGAGCCTCAACCTCACTTATGGCGAGGGTCGCACCAGTGACGGCGAGGTTGGCCAAGCAGTGGCCATGGTGAGGCCACAGTGTCGCTAGCCCTAGCCTCTGGCTGGTCGCCACTCAATGGACCGGCCAAGGGAGAAAAAAAGTAAAAAAATAAAAATAAAAATAAATTCGTAAAAAAATATTTTAAAATTACCACGTTAGTGTTGGCTGGTGTTCATGTAAGCATCGGTTGGCCAAAATTAACCAGATAGACTGAATTGGCACAAATACCAAATGTTTATGACTGAATTAGCATAATTGCAATAGGTTTAGGACTGTTTTGGTAATTTTCCCTTGGCCAGTGTTCATGCAAAAGGTTCGAGACTTATTTAACACTTTTTCCGCTATTTTTTCAAAAGTAAACGTCAAGGAAAAATGGCCAAAAAACCGAAATCTGAGTAGTACATGTACAATTTTGAAGTCCAATAAGATTCATGCATAGTTATTACAAGGGCGATGACATTTAAAGCGACTAACTATGCATAACACTAGGGCAATTTGTACACTCGAAATTGCACAATTTCCTTAGTTGTAGTTTCGTATTAATGCCCTTGATGCAATTATCAACAATATCATTCCTATAATATCCACAACGTTCCAACGAATTGCATTGTAGATTAATCTACTCAATCATATCAGTTGCTGCGACCCATTAGATTTCACAAGGTAAAAATCGAAAGTTCCTTTGTGCGTTGTGAACAATGAGGGACTTGAGTTTAACTTGAGCAAGCAAACTAATCCACCAAACGTAATCTCCAAGATGATAATAGATACAGACTATAAATGAACGGCGGGTTCCTTTCAGTTGTATGATCCAAGGCGAATCTGAACCTCGCAATCTTCCAACACTATTTCTCCTAATTTCCTTTTTCTTTTCCTTCCTTTTTCCCAGATATCATCTCTGACAAGTTCTTGCGTTTTACCGTGACAAAACGCAAGTTGCAGTGGGTCCCACTTGCCAAATAAAAATTAATGAGTTGGCCTTGTGCACGTGTCAAACGATAAGTGGACTGGTCAATAAACTAACGTGGAGGGATGGGTCTACCTGATATTTTTCCGCTGCGAGCAATGACGATCAGCCAAATAGAGGCCAATAGGAGTTGGCCAAAGTCAGCACTTGAAGCGCCGGTTGGTGGAACATAATGTGCACGAGGTGGGTGGGAGGCACTTAATGCAAGCGATAAAAGTCCTATGAAAGATGTCGCGCATGTGTGACCAGAGCACAAGCCATTGAAGCATATAGCTACATTCCTAAACGCAAGTCTTCGCAAGAAACAAAATTGAATATCAACATCTCGGTGGATCTGTAAATCATTCTTCTCCGATGGATGAGAAAGACATCCGACCAAACCATGCACATGCAGTGATGAGCTACAATTTTTCTGCTAGAACTCTTAGAGTTGATCATTTAAAGAAGATATTTGCCCTTTGTTTCACATGGTAATGGTCCAACTCTTTGGAGAGACAAAAAAGCCTTCCAACCGCTAATCAAAGTAGATGAGAATTTGAGAATTGAGAAGTAGTAAGAAAATTAGGATTTTATTTATTTATTTAGGGTTCCCGTTTCCCGTTTCGGTTCTCAATTCTCTTCTCGGTTCCCGACTTTAGTTCCCCAGTTCTTGGTTATGGTTCTTGGTTCCGGTTCTAGGCCTCGGTTTAGGAACTGAACCGGGAATTGAGAACTGACGATTCCTAAAAAGTGGAACCGAGAACTGGAACCTTCCTCCCTAGTACAGAGAACCTAACTGGACCCACTAGTCCAGCTCTCCGGTTCCCAATTCTATCTTAGAACTGTGCTCACTCCTATTATAGAAGACTCAATGTTTGGTCGACATCGATGACAACTTGTCATTGAACTAGGCTTTGATACCAATTTTTCGTCGAAGAGAGTGCAAAGAAGTAGGAGGTAACATGAGTGAAAACTCAAATGGATAGGTCGCTCGCCACACATAGGTAACTAACCTAAAAGATAAGAGCAATACTTGCCACATGTGGGAATCCAACTAAGAAGTAACAGCAAAATAATAAAAATTTCTTCTTCTCAAGCCAAAGGCTCAAATAATTATGAATCAATCAAATCTTCTTCTATTATGTGCGCGAGGTGGGTGGGAGGCACTTAATGCAAGTGAAAAAGTCCTATGAAGGATGTCGTGCATGTGTGACCAGAGCACAAGCCTACTCAAACACATAGGGCATAAAAAAAAAGAACAAATGGTCTTGGATTCACTAAAAGAATAGTCCGGTGAAAAGCAGAAGAAGAAATAAATATTATAGAGAAAATGTCAAGAGTAGTTATTTCCGCGGCTAAAGATGTGATTAATTAGCCACAAATTTAACCACGGAAATAAATATTGTAGGGAAAATGCCAAGATTAGTCACGGATTTAGCCACGGAAATAAATATAATAGGGAAAATGCCAAGAATAATTATTTCCGTGGCTAAATCCGTGGCTGAAATAAATATAGTAGGAAAAATGCCAAGAGTAGTTATTTCCGTGGCTAAATCCGTGGCTAATTAGCCATGGATTTAGCCATGGAAATAAATATTGTAGGGAAAATGCCAAGAGTAGTTATTTCCGTGGCTAATCCATGGCTAATTAGCCACAGATTTAGCCACGGAAATAAATATAGTAGAGAAAATGCCTAGAGTAGTTGTTTCCGTGGCTAAATCTGTGCTTCTAAACTAGGACCACTCACTGATTGGCCATGGAAGCCTCTTGGAAGCTTGAAGGTACCAACTCTCTCTCTCTCTCTTACATGCACGCAGAAGAAAAACTTGCGCACTTTGGCAACCGTTTGTGTAGTTACATGGGCTTATCGTCAAGGTTTCTGCAAACAAAATGCATCAAGATCATGTTCCAATGCTTCGCTATCTCCCTGTTATCAAGAGGCTAAGACTCATTATCATAGTATAGATATCGTTAACGATATCATTTTTTCTCCCAAATGTTATTTTTCTTCACTGGTCAGCCCCTATAGATATGTATTTACCCCCGTGTCACCTCATGGGAATACTTTGACCTAGATCCGAGTTGATAAGAATCAAGCCAGCCACAATCACCAACCATGTAGATTCCGATCTTGAGATCCCATGTGAACCATATGTAGCTCGATCTCATGTATGATCGACGGTTATGCTCATATACGGTTCATGGATCCCGGTCCAAGCAAGAATTTTCACTTGCCTCGTGACCGAACATAGTAATACATGTGCTGCACGTGGTTGAAAATGTGAGGTAAGAAGAGAACATGGGTCGTGGTTATCAACAACCATGCACTCAAGTCTATATCGCCCATGCTCATCTGTTGGTTGAGAAAATAGGCAATGTAGCACGCATCTCTAGGATGCTATGATAGATAAGCAATGAGCAATGATTGATATTGCAAGTAGAAAAACTTAAGTGACGGTCTTTAATTTACTGTGATATTAACAATATGTTCTAGATCACAAAAAAATAAATAACAAATAATTATATATTGTTATGGGATTTACTCATTCAAGTATTTCTGGCTCACAACATGTCATTACTCTCACCGTGGCGCAAAAATTGTTATACTAGCAAAGCTCTATTACAAGCTATGTGCGAGGCATATATTCAAAATATAGGAGAGTAAAATCTTCTCATAAGGCAACTTTCTTGAAAACACAAGGCAATTTGCCAGGATCATTCGTTGATATCACTTTACCGCCAAAGTAGTCGTGTCTCGCTTTTAATTTTTAATCAACGAGGCTTACAACTGTCCTAAAAGACAGCTCTTTTCATCGTTTTATCTGTGTGCAGTACGTGGTGCTGGTTCCTTGGGTGGTCCGCAGCACTTACGTCTTCGTCAACAGCAATGGGATGGAGAGGACGTGTCCACCTTCCTGATATTTCCGTTTATGCTGTGGAGGATGCTCCGCAACCAAATTTGGATAACTTGGTCTCGGTACCGCAACGCCAGAGGGAATGGCAGGATCGTCGACAATGGCATTGAATTTGAGCAGGTCGACCGAGAAAGGGACTGGTAAGTCCATCCCTCCTCATCATCATCTTCTTTTGTCTCGACGGGGATCAGAAAGATCAGGTCCTCATCATCATCTTTTCCTCGACTTTCTTCAACCATAAGAAGGGGATCACAACAAGGGCTTATCAAGTTGATGATATCGACTGAAAAATGAGAAGGATCTTAACTTTAATAGATGGATAGAAAAGTTTTGTCTCATCATAAAAAATTTGGTGGCACTTATTCATTAAGGGTTTGTGGCTTTTATTTTTTTGGACAAAGGTCCCCAAAAATCCTAAATTATGCATATTGTGACACATTTATCATAAACCTTTTTTTCGTGACACCAAAAATCTTAAATTTGTACACGTGTGACACATTTACCCTCCGTCAAAATTTTATCAATGAGAATAGTTAAAAATCTTTATACATGGGCGCTAGAAAGTAAATTGCGTTGACATGGTTTCCGTGTGGTTTGAAGTGAATTAAATTGACGTTGTTTTGGCAAAAAAGTCATCTAACAGAACCCTGACAGAGGATAAATGTGTCACATAAGTACACGCTTGAAGTTTTTTATGTCAGAAGAAAAAGTTTATGGAAAATATGTCACAGTTAGTATAGTTTAGAGTTTTGGATATCACAATAAAAATTTTAGCGTAAATGTATCAGAGTGGGCATAATTTTGGATTTTTTTGTAGCTGTTTCCGTATTTTTTCACAGGTTTACTTTTTTTATTCAAATCTTGCGGCATTTAACTCTCTTTTTTTATTTTTATTTTAAGCACCTAAAACATTCCTGTTTTATAGATATCAACAAGTAGATTCATTTTTACATGATTTTTGTAAATTTATAGATATCAACATGGCTGTTTCCCTATTTACATTTTGGTGGGACCGTAAAATATCTTCTTTCTTTTTTTCTTTTCATCGACTGGTAAATTAAAGGTTGTGGTGGATGTTGAATATAATTAACCACTCATCTATAGGATAAGTTAAAAATTTTCGCATCATTTGACATATGAATTTAGCAGACTAGTCATAATATAAGGAGCATAATTAATATCTCGCAATCATATAATCAAACAGCTAATAGCAAGATCCTTTAATTAAGGAACGGAGTCGACCGTACACATTAAAAAAAATATTACAGCCTATCCGTGTGTTTTTCTTCAAACAAGCCTCGTTATTTCATGGAATGAACTAATGAAGTAATTGTTAAACATTTCTTTTTTTTTTTGTTTAATTTGTTAAAATTATTGTGCAGGGATGACCAAATACTGTTCAATGGATTGACCTTCTACATTGGGGCGATGACACTCGCCAAAGCTTCTTGCTTGCCGATGTGGAGATCGGACGGTGTGATAACCACAATTTTGCTTCACGTCAGGCCGGTGGAGTTCCTCTACTACTAGCTTCACAGGGCGCTTCACCGTCATTATCTCTACTCCCGTTATCATTCTCACCATCACTCCTCCATCATCACCGAGGTGATGATAGATACAGACTGTACATGAACGGGAGGGCTCCTTTCAGTTGTATGATCCAAGGCGAATCTGAGCCTTGCTATCTTCCAACACTATTTCTCCTAATTTCCTTGTTCTTTTCCTTCCTTTTTCCCAGATATTATCTCATTTAATGACAAGTTCTTGCGTTTTACCGTGACAAAAAATTGGTTTTGTAACGGAAGATGGACAGTGGAAGATATGCAATGACAAAAAATTGGTTTTGTACCGTGACAAAAAATTGGTTCTATCTCTCTCTCTCTCTCTCTCTCTCTCTCTCTCTCTCTCTCTCTCTCTCTCTCTCTCTCTCTCTCTCTCTCTCTCTCTCTCTCTCTCTCTCTCTCTCTCTCATTCTCTGTCATTTTCTATTTTTCTGCTAAATGAAGCTATGCAATGACTAATGTTGCTTCAACCGAGATTAATAGGCGGGCAAGTTTACATATGAACAGTTGCCAGTCAAACTCACTCTCTAGGATGTATGTTTAAATGAGCATGACCCTTGTCATTTGAAGCAATATCTTCTTGAACAATATCACAGCACAATCGGGAAGCAATATTCTACAAATGAATCATAGTTTAGTCAGTTGTTACTCTCTTTTTTTTTCCTTCTTTTTGTTATGTAGGGACGACCAGATCTTGCTCAATGGGACTCTATTTTACGTGGGTCACATGGCAATCCCTCAAGCCTCTCACTTGCCAGTTTGGAGAACAGACGGCGTGATCATCACCGTCCTGATTCATGCCTTGGTCGTAGAATTCCTGTATTACTGGCTTCACCGAGCTCTCCACCACCATTTTCTCTACTCTCGCTATCACTCCCACCACCACTCTTCCATTGTCACTGAGCCCATCTCATGTAAGTTATGCTTCACATCACATTTAACTTAGTTTTTGTTTGGTTTTTGTACATTTACAATTTTGTTTGGTTTTTGTACATTTACAACTGCTAAAGTAGCAAAGCATAGTAAGTCCATTTCAGGATTAAAAAACGCATCGAACCATTACGGCTGTAATTATGACGGTGTTACCATGTCTTCTACGATGAACGCGTGTCGACAATCCTACACCAATGATCGGCTGCAAGTTCTTTTTATACGAGTTAGGTATACTGAGATGATTTACAAAATTCGCTAGATCGCGCTTCGTGTACCACTAGTCATTACTCGACATGCACGGCCTGCGTTGCACTTCATTTTGTTAAGGCGAACAGCTATAAATTGTACTTGGCAAGTACTTTGGTCCTGAATATGGCTAACTCTACATGCACGGCCTTTGTATCACTACTCATTACTCTACATGCACGGCCTGTGTTGCATTTCATTTTGTTAAGGCGAACAGCTATATATTTTACTTGGCAAGTACTTGGTCCAGAGTATGAATAACTCATTGAAATTAGACGGCGGACTTACTTGTCCCGAATATGGATAACTCATTGTCCTTTTACCTTTCTTCTTTTTTTTCTTTTCTTTTTGCAGCCGTAATCCATCCATTCGCGGAACACATAGCATACTATATGCTATTCGCGATACCCTTACTCACGACACTAATCGCGAGAACTGCTTCGATGGCATCCTTCCTTGGCTACATCATGTGCATTGATTTCATGAACAACGTGGGTCACTGCAACTTCGAGCTCATCCCCAATTGGCTCTTCACCATCTTTCCACCTCTCAAGTACTTAATGTACACTGCATCGTAAGTACCACAACACATAATTCGATGTCATTTGATCTCTCTCCTTTGTTTCCTCCTCTCTCTATCTCTCTCCATTGTTTTCACACTATTAAAAGCATCAAAGGGAAAAGCCTTTACGAAATCATTAAGGCGAAGTTGAAGAAAGGAGCCTATATGTAAAAGTGGGACACATATGATTCGCGGTACTAGGGAAGATGGGCAAAATAATCATTGTCAGAGTAGTTTTTGTTTGAAAAAGGAAAATTTGCCAAAAAGGGAAAAATCGAAACAAGTACTTGAGCACGAGTAGAAGACATAAACACAGAAATGGATTAAGTGCATGAATACAAGCGTACGTTGGCTCGACATCAGTTCGCGGTCATACATAGGCGGGGGACAGGTTTAAATGAGAGGTAGCTAGGTTGGTCCAGGCCCACAAAATTATGCGACGTTATAACTTTGTTGGACAATGTTCTTATACCGTTTATTAAGTAATGAATATGAAAAGTTCACAAATTTTGGAGACTTAAATTTTCTTAGAACAACATTCAATCACGACTAATACTCGTTAATTAGTATTCTTATGACATTGGTTTTCGTGACACGTAGATTTTTAGTTAGGAATTGCTCCTGAGTCAAGACACTTTGATAGATTCCATTCGTTGCACCACACCCAATTCCGGACAAATTACAGTCTTTTCATGCCAATCTACGATTACATATACGGAACGATGGACCAAGCATCGGACGGCACATACGAGACATCCCTTCGGAAGAGTGGAAGATTCGCCAGACGTGGTGCATCTGACGCACCTGACGACGCCGGAGTCCATCTACCATCTTCGGCTGGGATTCGCATCCCTCGCGTCTCGGCCCCACTCGCCCAAGTGGTACACGTGGATCATGTGGCCTCTCACGCTCGCCACCGTGGCGTGGACCTGGATCTGCGGTCACTCTTTCGTCTTGGAGAGGAACGTCTTCAAGAAACTCAAGTTGCAATCTTGGGTGATTCCGAGATACAATTTCCAAGTAAGAGCTAAGATAAGAGCTTGCTGTGCTTCCGCACTTGGTGTTTACTTTCCCTTGTTGTTTCTAGTGCATTAACTTTGATTATTTTCCTTCCAACGGGACACCTACCTGATCCCAACATGCTTACTTCGCCCCACCCCTCGCGTATCACATGAGCTTGCAGTACACTCATATGTCACATGGTGATCAATAGCTCTCCCAAAATAAAAATATATCAAATGTCTTCATTTTAAGGAAGATAGTAATAGCGCGACGAATGGTTGGAGATCATAATTTATTGATTCCTAAGTTTGTGAATAAAGCTTCATGAAAGATATTGTTTGGAAAAATTCAAAATGTTTGGGTGATGACCATGGTACATGTCATGGACTCTCATTAATAACTAAACAACAATGCATACACGGTACCACTCGAGTTGCCTACTTAATTTCCTTAGGCATAAGAAATTATTGTCTTTTTTTTTTTCTCAAACATAAGAAATTATTATCTGACTCGACCATTTAACTGAAAATGGTTTAGTTGTTTTTAGATGAGACTTCCATTCGTTGCTTGGAAACCAAGAAGTTTTTATGACGTTGAAAATGATTTCCCCTATATTGCGGGGAAGAGAAAATTGTGAGAATTGGATTTTATTTTATTTAGAAAGAGTGGGAATATGTATGACTGAAGGCTTCGATACAATTTGAAATCAGAAATTTCTACTGGATAAAATGGGTGATAATGATTTACTTTATAACCGATTCAATGTATGCATTTTAATAAAAAGAAAAAAAAAACCGATCAAAGTATGCCCAAGTAATCTCAAAATGATCAATATTGCAAGTAATATTTATCCAAATTAGATAGTTAGAAATTATCTTATTTTGTAGAATATTATGATGCCTGGGGATACTTTTAAAAGTGAAAATTCGGCCTTTCAAATTCCTCATCTAAATCACCACCTTCTCTTTTTCAAGATTGCATCTCACTTCCCTAGCTACTAAGTACTAGCGGACCTCTATTGTCCAAAATAGAGTCGAACTTCTGGAGTCTATTGGTCTTCTATTTTCTCCAAGACATCTATCTGTCCATCTGCGTGTCAACTCGGTTTCATGTTCTTCATTTTCCTGTAGTACCCATTACAATGGAGTAGAGAAGCCATCAATGGCTTGATAGAGGAAGCTATACTGGATGCTAACCAGAAAGGAGTCAAGGTTATGACTTTGGGCCTTCTCAATCAGGCAAGATGGTGTCTCCTCCCTAGCCAATCCCTTCATTATTAATGTATTTTAATTTTTCTTCGTCGAGAATTACAGCGAGCCCCAATCCGACTTCCTTCAAAGTCACACTCGAAATTCTTTCATTGGGTATCTACTTTAGCCAAATTATTTAGTGTTTATCTATTTCATTTTTTTTTTTTTTTTGCTTTTAGGGAGAGGAATTGAATGGGAATGGTGAATTGTGCATTCAAAAGCACAGAGATTTGAGGACCAAGTTGGTGGATGGGAGTAGCTTGGCAGTGGTAGTTGTGCTTCACAGCATTCCCAAGGGGACAAGCCAAGTTCTCCTCAGAGGCAACCTTAACATGCTTGCTTATGCTATTGCTCATGCTTTATGTGCAAGGGGTATCCAGGTGCTCAGTCCTCCGCTTATCTATATAAAAGCATTTTGGTTGTATTTTGCACCTTTCTTTATTTTAATGAGATTTTGTTTTCTTGACTTGTTTTAGTGAAATAAAAGTGATGCAAGGCATTTTTCTTAAAGGGCTTGCACGTTCGCAATTGATATATAGTTATATGCACCTCTTTTTTCATCTAATTAATGCAAGGAATATGGCAGGTGAATGTAGCTTCTAAGGATGAGCATGCGAAGCTCAAAAGGAGTCTCAACGGAAAGTACGGAGGCAATTTGATCCTTTCAACAATTTATTCTCAAAAGGTAATCGACGAAGCAGTTTTTGAAGATAAGCAACATATAATTTGTCTAAGAAATGACATTCATAAGATCATCAATTGCAGATATGGTTGGTAGGAGATGGACTTGCCGAAGAAGAACAGAAGAAGGCACCCAAAGGGACGTTGTTCATACCCTTCTCTCAATTCCCTCTGAAGCAAGTCCGCAAAGATTGCCTTTACCACAGCACTCCGGCAATGATTGTTCCCCGATCTTTCAATAATCTGCACTCCTGTGAGGTTAGTTCGATCAATTCTGTTGCCAGAAATTACATAATAATGGAGTTACATCGTATAACGACCCATTTAGCCCGCGATGTCTGTAAGTAGATTATGTGATAGAACGAACACATGTATTAACCTGTCGAGCAAGACTTAACCATAACTTGTATGTTGCCTTAACAAGAAAGATGGAAACGCAGTACTTGATTGAAGATATCTAGGGTATATAAAAGGGCAGGTTACCTAGTTTGGTTTTTTCATGTAGCATAAGGCCACTGATCTCTACTATCAAAATTGACGTCACCCCCGCGCATATGTAAAAACCAGAGAGGAGAAACTAACCATGTTTATATGCGCGAACGGCATACAAAACTGTTTCGCAGAATACCCCGATTAACTCAAAACTCTTGGTCTGCAGAATTGCCTGCCGAGAAAGGTGATGAGCGCTTGGGGAGTAGCGGGGATAGTGCATGCGCTAGAAGGATGGAACGTGAACGAGTGCGGAAGCATGATGCTCGACGTGGAGAACGCGTGGGAAGCGAGCCTCCGACACGGGTTCCGCCCACTGGCGCTCCCGGCCATGTGAAGCGACAAAGGCCTGAATTGGAAAGAAGAGGCGCGAGGGTTTTCGAGCGCCATAGCTGTGGAGCTTCTTAATGTTCCGAGATATGCGAAAGTTTAATTCTAAGTCAAGTTTTTAGAACTCAGCGTGTGCTTATTGCTCAAGATTGTACTAAGCCCCCAGCTTTGAGGGGATTTATTATGTTTTGAATCTAGCTTTCCTTGTCTTTATGAACCGAAGCGTTGAATGAATGAAGTTTTAATTTCGATAAAAAAAAAACGTTCTCAATGCGAAATAACTTACTTATAATGATTATGTCAGTAAACTATTTCGGTGTCTCTTTTCACATATATATGCATACAAATATTGGGTGGATGATTTTTGTCATCTATTAAATATTTTAATATGATATAATCAGATAATTTGTACAATCTTCAAAATGTAAGTTTCTATGTACACGCAATGCGTGTGCACTTTTGCTAGTAATACTTTCCAAAAATGAATGATTTTAAAAATATTTTCTAAAAAATAATTGCTTATATCGCTTGAAAGAATTAATTAATGAAAAAATATGTTCATTATCGATAACAATTTGTGTCTAAATACTTTTATGGACAACGAAAAGAATTTCGTCCATTCATTTTTGCGGGCGATACAAACAATTAATTTAAGAAAATGTTTTCCAAATCATTCCATTACCACGAAACAAACACACCCTTTAGAGAAAACCTAAGCACTTCCCTTCCGTACGAAACTAAATGGTTTTTTCTAACGAAAGTTGAACATTTATGTATTGCAAAAATAAAGTTTCCCAATTGTTACAATGACTAATCATTTATATAAAAAAATCATATAACTCGCAAACAATCTGTATTTTTTAAAGATGCAACTATCAATAAAACTAGGGCCAATGTATTTGATGCTAATACTATAATAGTCTGGAAACTATGTTAGATTAAGTGCATATCATGTTGTTATGTATAGCAAATGATTCATTGCCACAGATGTATAATACAAATATGGTTATAACATCTGAAATTTATATATGCTATGTTACGTTGATTATAACATTATCAATGTTTACCTAATTTTTAATTACTCGATTGAATGCTAGGTATGATAAAACACAGTATCATAATTCCACGGATCTCTTGTCAGGCAGGCTCTATCTGGGCCCACAAGATGCTCAAACACAGTGCGAGATGGCTTTGGTTGAAATCCCATCCCTATATAACTCATCTAGTCCCCCATTCGGACCATACCTGAGGAAGAGAAAGAGGGCGTTTAGGCATCGCAGGACGATAGCGAGCCATGTCCCCGGTGGCGGTGGGGCGATCTGAGGCGACGGGAACGGTGGTAGGTGGTCGGGGAGGGTGGTGGTGGAGCTGAGTTGTTGGGTCTGTGGGTATTTTGGGGCTAGAGTCTTTTGGGGCTTTCTTCACTAGATGGGCCTTTTAGTAGTTCCGATCGACCGGGGTATGAGATTTGTATTTTGAAAAGTACACCTAATGTTTTTTTGCAAAGGGTGACAAATTATGTATTCTTTTGTATTTTCGCTATCATTTTTCTCATGCTGAGATACTTATCAAAAAAGCCCTATATCTGTTATACATATGCCAATTCAATTATAAAATTTTCAATTTGGCCAATTTAGTCCAAAAACCTTTAGACAATTTGTCAATGTAGTTCTTCTGGCTAATTTTGACTAGAATCGCTGATGTGGATGTCGGGCATCCTATGTGACATGACTGGCATTGATGTAAATAATTTTTTTTTTAATTTTTTTTCAAATTTTTCTGAATTTTAATAAATTTTTTCTTTTTTCTTTTTTCTTTTCTTTTCCTTTTTTTTCTATACTGAAGTCCGCCGGTACACAGTGAAAAAAAAAATAAAAAAAGAAAAAAAATCCGAAAATATATTTAGAAAATGAAAAAATTGTCCAAGTTAACGCCGGTCATGCCACGTAGAACCGCCGACGTCCACATTAGTGATTGCCGGCCAAAATCATCCGGAATGACTACACTGGCAAATTGTCGAAAAGCTTAGGATTAAATTGGCCAAATCGAAAAGTTTCGAATAGAATTGATATCCGTACGTTAAGTTTATGACCAATCTTTTTTGTAATTTTCCCAATCTAGATGTGTTCCTTATAGATTCTCTCTAAGTGGGTATCACCGACCGTAATGTCTTTGTCCCACTGCAATTCGAATGCGTTTGCTCACAACAGGTGTCCCCACCACCTACCCACTTCAACGCCACAAGACATGGCAACGTAACCTATTAGCTGAACTTGGAAACATAGATAAAGAAATCGATGGACATGGACAAAGGAACTTTCAACTACAACAAATTGGATCACCGAACGCAATTTCAATATAGTAAAATAAGATGTCGGATCGTTTTTTCCGGACACTCGTGGTCCAAACAACAAAAGGGACGTCGCCCAAAACAAGAACAACTTCGTGGTTAGTGGTGCATTAGCGTCTCTTAATGGTACTGACGTATTTGATGTTGTTAGATGCTGATTTGGGCCCGCCGGATCGTGCACGAACTTCATCATCTTCACACGATAGACGAAACCTAATTGACTTTGGAAGGAAATAAATCGGGCTCGAAGAGTGATGAGACTTGGAAATTACACGAAAAATTAGTAGGTTAACACAAAAACTCGAAGATGTATTTAAGGGGCAAAATTGTCAAAATAGTCCTAAACTTATTATACGGAGGCCAATTTAGTCATAAACCTTTCAATTGTGCCAATTTAGTCATGAACCTTTTCACGATATATCAATTTAGTCCTAAACCTTTCAATTGTGTTAATTTAGTCCTAAACTTTTGACGATTTGCCAATATAGTCCTTTTGGCTAAATATCCAAATTCTTATGTTTGTGACTGA